>VZSG01001484.1:0-15403 GCA_013398315.1 Nothoprocta pentlandii | reverse complement strand
CTCCGTGCCCTGCCCGGCGGCCCCGGGGACACGCGGGGCTCCGGGCTCGGCGTGGGCTGCAGGGCGGCCGTTAGCGGGGCCGGGGCTGCACGAGGCGGCTGCCGCGGTTTGTCCCCACCGCCGGGGCCGCAGCCCCCCGAGCCCCGCGGCTCGAGCTCCCCTCCCGGGAAGGGGCTGCCCCATCGCTCCGCCGCCCCCCTCGTTGCGCGCCCGGCAGCCGCGCCGTGTCTTTGCTGAACGGCACGAACGCGCGCGGTTAAACGGGGCCGATTCTGCGACTAGCGGCCGCTTCCCTACGTTAAAAACGCGTGCAGCGCCCTGCGGGGAACAGCTCGGCGAGGGAGAGCTCGCGGGGCTCCGTCTGAGCCCCCCGAGAGGGCGGCCGCGGCCGAGAGAAGTGACGGGCGGTGCGGGGCCGAGGCTGCCGGGCACGACCTGCCTCCCGCGCGGCTGCTGCCCGCTGGAGCAAAGCGAAAAGCTCAATAACTCGCCTTGGCTAAAAGGCGTTTCCCATTTTTGTCGGTCCCTTTCTGCCATTCCCTTTTCAGGGAGGTCGGTTATCGTAGTGCCGCTTTGGAGCCTGCTCCCGCGGAGCTCTGAAGGCGGCTGCAAAGTAAATGGTGCTGAAGGCTTTCCCTGGGCTCTGAGCAAGACTGGAGACACGCAGCATTTAGTCACGGCCACGGGGACATGTGTTTGACCTGTGCAGATGGGGGTAAATTCACTTGGAGCTTGCAGAACTTGCACCTAGACCTGACTTGTCTTTTTTTTTTTTTCCTGTGAAAACTGTGGAAAAAGAAAGGAAAAATGCCCCAAACAACAGTCAGCCCCGTGCTGAGGAGCTTGTTCTTGGGATCTGTCTGTGTGTTAGTGTCTGTGCAAGGCAGAGGCAGGAGCGGTGGTGGTTGCTGCTGCTTGAGGAGAAACCCCGATATTTCTATGGTTGCATGAAAGAAGGAAGTAAATATGAGCAGGGCTTTGGTGCTGGCCATGAGATCAGAGCAGAGGACTGAAATCGAGAACTCCTGGATTCTGTTTAGGGCTGTGGTATGAGAAAGAGGAGGGGGAAGAAAGACCTGTGGGCTCGGCCATTGATTCCTCTCGTGTCTCTGGGCTGCGTGAGGTGGAGCCGCCAGAAGTGACGGTGCCTCCTGCAGTTATTGGGTCTCCAGCTGGAGATGTGCTGGAACCGGTGACTCCTGCGGAGGTCCCGGGGACCCGCAGAGAAGGAAACCACCAGCCTGCTGCTTGCCCGGCTGTAGAGATCCCCAGGGATCCCCAACAAGGGCAAGTGGAAGTCCTGCTGCTCTGGCGTGTGCTCTTTCGAACCACCTCCCACTCTTGCTGCGTTCTGTAGGAAAGTGAACTCTTAAGGCTGGTCCAGTTTTCTGCTAGTCTAATTCCCCTCGAGCCACAGGTTTACCCCTGCCGTTAACTTGCTCCTCAGCGCAGAGGTGGTGCCAAAGCCCTGCAGACAAGCGTGAAGCACCTTTGCGCCCAAAGGCTTTGGGGCGGCCGCGCGGGCAGGATCCGGGGAGTCCGGCGCCCGTCGTAACCTCCTTTCCTGTCACCGGCTTCTGTCAGGTGTGCGAGGAGCAGAAGTGCGAAGAAGAGGTCTTCCCCTTGGCCATGAACTACGTGGACCGCTACCTGTCGTCGGTGTGCGTGCGGAAGAGCCACCTGCAGCTCCTGGGAGCCGTGTGCATGCTGCTGGCCTCCAAGCTGCGCGAGACCATGCCGCTGACCGTGGAGAAGCTCTGCATTTACACGGACAATTCCATCACGCCGCAGCAGCTCCTGGTAACGCTCTGCCCCTGCCCGGCTCGCGCCTCCCACGCGCTGCCCCGTGGCCACGTCCCCATGTGCACAGCCCCTCCTGCCCTCTCTCCTGCCCCTCCGGCGCCTTCCTCCGCGTTCCCAATGCAGCCTTCCCGCTCCCTTGCCCCGGTGGATGTTGCTGCTTGTTGCTGGAGCCACCTTCACCCCATACAGACGGGATGGGAAGCGGCACCTCCGCGTTATCCCGGGAGCTCCCGGGCCTTGGAGCCGGTGCAGGGCGCGTGCCAGGGTCCCTCCCAGCCCGAGTGACAGCTCCAAGGAACAAAGGCCCCTGTCCGCACTGCTGGTCACACGCAGGGCCAGGGCGGCCACCCGGCATCCCTGCCTTGTGCTCGACACCGCATCCGGCGCCAGGGTTGCCTTTCTGCCTCCCCGGGAATACGAAGCGTTAAGCAGAGAATAACCGGGAAAAACTGGGTGGGAACTTGGTGACCCCGAATTCGCCTTGCTGGGTTGTGCTATCAAGGCTGGCAGAGCTGCCAAGGCGGTGAGGTCTGTAAAACAGGCTGGAAATAGCTGGAATTGCTGCTGCCCGGGGCCCGCTACGAGGCTTGGATGAAGCAGGGCCGCTCGCCCAATAGGGCACGGTGGCGGCAGCTGTCTGCGCGCTGAAAGGCGAAAGGGTTCGTGCTGCTCTATAAAAGCTATTCACGGGGAAGAAAAGAGCCAAACCTCTGCGTCCAGCTTTGCCAACGGGGGAGGAAATTGGAGAAGCCCTTTCCTGGGGGCTTTCCGAGCTCTTAGATCAGAGCCCTTGGGAGGAAACAGCCACCTCGCTTCAAGTAACAAACATCCCTGGAGACACTTTGTCCATTAGAATTTCTCAGGGTTAATCATCGCCTTAGTAAATACAAATGCTTTTTATTTTCTTTTTCCTAACCAGGGAGTGAGCGAGAAGGTCTGAGTGTGATTCATCCCCAAGGTGGGGGATGAACCCACAAAACTTTCAGGTGCAAATCAGAAAGCAGTTCTGGTCACTGGGGGACTCCACTATGAACATGGTTTTTCCAAGTGCCAATAGAGACCGGGGAAAATCCCCTCACCTGCGTATTGCCTTCCCTGTAGTTACTTGTAGGTGCCTCTTGGCAAAGTAGCGTTCATGAAGAATGTAGATGGTTTCTTACCCTGAAAAATGGGGTGCAGTTGCATGCTCTTGCTCCTGTGTTTCCATCCTCTGTCTCCATATCAGATCCAGACTTAAAAGGGGATCCTGCTGTGGTGATCCTGCAGGCACTTGCTTTTCTGGGTGCAAATCAGTGGACATCACCACAGGTTCTAATGGCTCTGCAGGCTGGAAGAGGGCCTTGGTGGACGTGTTGAATGCTTTTTCCATAGAGCCTGGATTGGCTTCGTTGTTGGGGTTTTTGCGGTGTGTGGAGAAGGGCTTGTACCTGGAGGTCTCCTTTTTTGATTTTTCCCCTCTCCTGCTTGACTCTTGAGATACTTAGTGCAACACAAAGCAAAGATGCGTTAGCACACATCTTGTCATCGTACTTCGGGGTGATGCAGCTGAAGTCAACAAGAGTGACTTCATCTTGGGGGCCAAAAACCAATCTTGAGATAACCAAAGATGGCTTTTCAGGCAAATAGGATCATTTTCTTTCCCAAAGCAATGGTCATGAGCAGGCAGCATCCTGTTAGCTTGAAGCTGCAGAGTCTGGTCACTTGCACTAACCAAATGATGGAGCAGAAGATGGACCAGGCACAGCCCTTAAATGAGACCTGAGGTAGGGGAGCCTAAGGAGGAGTCTTCCAGTAAATGTGCTCTGTAGGTTGTGACCTGGTGGTGATATTACCCAGCCCAGCACAAAGCTGGTTTAGCACATCCCACCTTGCTGGCCTTTTGCCCTCTGATCTAAAGAGGAAGCAGAGGTAACATCTGAAGGTACTTGAAAGGTTTGTCTTCGCTTGGGGACCCACCAAGAGTTAATGTCTTGATTACAAAACCAGGATGAGCTGCTGTTTTCCTCCTCTGTGCTAATCGTGGTAATATTGCTTCTCTTCTTTCACAACCTTGCAATGGAAGAGGGTGGGGAGGGAAGGGGAGCTTCTTCATTAAGGCTGGACAATGGTACATCCTGGCCTCCCCTCATGGATCAGTGCCATTTCAGTTCCCAGCTTGTCCTTCCAGGCCTTTTCAAGGAAGCTGGCTCCCTTTTCCAGCAGGTTGGCATCGTTCTCTTGAAGGGATGCTTGGCAGCAGCTCAGCAGTCCAGAAAGGGCCCATTTAAACAAAATCTTGATGAAGTTATTCTGGGGAGAAGGAAATGATGCAACAAGGGACTTGTCCATTGGAGGAAGTTGGATTTCCGTCAGGGGTGTTATCTAACCTACCTTTCCTTTTTTTATAGAGACTTTTCTGGTCTGTGCAAGAGTATCGAGCTGCTTGAGGACTGAGGGATGAGCAGAGCAGCTGCTGTAGGTCTCCTTCACCTTTGGCTCGTTATCAGCCACCTGGTTTGTCCCCAGTACGTCACTTTGGGACAATGAGAAGGGCTGATGGTTGAGCAGGAATGTTTACTTGGGGTGGAGCATTGACTTCCCAGCTAAGTGCGTTGCATGGATTTCAGCTTCTGCTTGTTGCCCAGGTGGGATGGTTGTGGCCATTGCCACCTTTGAAGTTGACATCTTCACGCTTGACGCTCAGTCTTGACGTCTGGTTGGGGAATGGAAACAGCCGTTTGCCCCGAGCTTCTCCTCTGCAGAAGGGCTTTCGTGGCCGCTCATTTCTGTAGCTGCGCCTCGGGCTGGGTGGGCTGGGTGGCCAACAGCAGCAGCGGCAGCTCTTCCCAGCCTCCGTTTGAGTCAGCTCGCGAGCTCGGCGGCGGGCAGCCCGTTCCTGCTCCGCCAGGGTCTCATCGAGCCTGCGCCAGTGTAAAACGGCACCTTATCAACCGGGTGACAAAATCGAGCGCAACTTCCTTTCCATGGCAGGGCCAGGGCTGCTGCGGGCAGGGCGCCGGGCCCCGCGCAGCCTCCCCCGCGTCGGCGCAGCCTCCTCGCTGTGGGGCGAGGGCAGAACCCGCTGAACAGGGCGGCTGTCGCCGCACAAAGCCGGTGTTGCTGTCGCATCCCGCTCTGAGGTTGTGGAGCTGTGGGTTGAGCGAAACCTGCCCGCGTGTGAGCCGCTGCCACAGTGATGGGGGCAGCGACCGGGGCTCGAGGCTCCTCCACGGCCAGAGGACTGTGCTCTGAGATCCCTCTGGAAGGGAGAGAGGTAATAGGGAGTGGGGGTCCCTGCTTTGGTGCTTTTTGTTGTTACTGTCAAGCTGCATGGCATTCAGCTGGGCAAGGGGACGAGTCCACAGCGGGGAAACTCGGCTAGAGAAGTTTCTGCTGCTCAGTGTGCCGGCCTGGCGTGGGGATCCTGCAGAGGCTGGAGGGGTAGGATTGCTGCGGGGCAGCTGCAGCCTTCCAGCCAGAGGGTGGGATCCACCAGCTCGAGAAACAAAGGAGAAACTTCCACTTTTTTTCCTCTTCTTCATTAGCCAGGCAGAGGCTGATTCAATTAGGTGCAAAACAAAATGCCAGGAAAAGGATGTTTGCTGCAGAGCGGTGCTGCTGCTGAGGACCTGCCTGCTCATCTCCCGCAGCCTTTTGTTCTGCTTCTTCCACAGATCAAGTGATTCAGAGGCTCCGAGCAGCAAGTCCCGGGGGTGGCAGGAGCCAGGCGAGGAGCAGGAGACTCTTCCCTGCAGGAAACCCTGGGAGCTGCTGACGTTCCTCAGCTCCTGCCGCCTGCCCCGGGCACTGCTGGGTCTCAGCATCGCGCCTGTTGAAATGGGGTTTTTCAAGGACGTGCTGAACCTCTGTGTTTGGAAGAGCCGTGTTGCGTCCCGAGTGGCCGGGCGGTGGTGGGTCAGTGCTGGGGGAGCCTCAACGGCTGCGTGACATGGTGACATGCTTATCCTCTGGTGACACGGGGCCTGGTGGCGCTGGCTCCAGCGCGGGGCCGCCTTTCCTGGCCAACCTGCCGGGTCCTTCTGGTGGCTTCCAGCTTGGTGACAGCTGGAGACAGAGCTCTCCACCCCTCGGACCTTCCCTTGTGCCACCCTCAGCTACTGCAGGTTAAGCAATGGCCCACGCTGGGGTTTCCTGCTTTTGTCCATGCCTCATCCCGTTTCAATCGCCCTGATGTATCACACACCCCAAACAACCCGCGCCGTGATCCTGAGGGTCCAGAGTTTATGGCTAGGTTTCTTTCTGCCTTTTACCCTGAGGAGGATTTGGCGTAAGGAATAGAAGGACTAGGGGGAGAGAAAGCAGGCTGGCCATGCCTGCGGGAGGCTCGCGACCGCATCCGAGCGAAATGCCGCTTACGGGGTGGAAAGGGCAGGCTGTGGGGTGGCGAGCGGCGCGTTGGGCCCGCGGGGGGTTAGGAACAGGTTGGGCAACGCCGCTCATTTGAGCAACTCGGAGCTGGGCTTGTTGTGTAAGGGGAAAGAGCGGGTTTAAAAAAAAGAGCGAAAATGGAGACCTGCCCTTGTGAAAAATCAATCTCACTTCTTCAAATTGGTCTCTGCTAGCACCTCTTCAGCACCTCGTGCAGAAGTGACCCTGTCATTTCGGGCTATTTGACAAAAGGGACATGTTCTGCAGGGCAGGGCCAGGCCTTGGTATTGGGGGGTCTGGTTAAACATCCCCTTTGGCCTCATCCCCCCAGGCTGAGGGATGCTGGCCCTGCAGCCGGGCACGTGGAGGGGTCGGGGGGCCCGACGGCACCCAGGAACCAGACCCGGCTCGCTGCTTTTCCAGGGAATGGGGCTGGGGAGAAGTTGCGGGTTGTGGTCCAGACAGAGGAGCTGGAGACCTTGAGCACAGCTGGGGACCTGGGGGACCCCAAGGGTGCTCAGTGCGCCCTGCCGGGGACACCGCCCCGCGGAGGGGCAGGTTTCGCTCCTGGGAATGCGCCGCTCTCCCGGGACGGCTCCGTCAGCGACGCGGTCGCGCCCAGGCGCTGCGGCGCTCCCGGGTCCTGCGGCGGGATCGGGAGGCTGCTCCTTCCTGCTGCTCTTCCCGAGGAGCTGCAGGCCTGTGCAGACCGTGCCGGGGCTTCGTGGGCTCCGGGGGCGGCTCTGCCAAGCGCTGACCTGTGGCTGGGCTGGGCTTGGGACCCAAGCCCAGCGCTCAAAGAGCCTGAGCAGATGAGAGGAGCAGCCCCGGCCCTCCTGGGCGCTTGGGCCTTTCCTGCCATCTGTTCCCTACCTTGCGTGGGCTCCGGCTAGGGAAGCCACGACGGCAGTGCCTGTTCCCGGGCACCATGTGGGGCAGGGCCGTGGGGCTGGGCACGTGCGCTGGGCGCGCGCCGAGCCGCGCGGGTGGCCGCAGAGCGCAGGCTGAGGGGTGCCCTGGGAAGCGCCTGGGGATGCGGGGCCGGGCGCGCTGGCGGGTGTGATGAGTGGCAAGTGCTCTGCCCATCTGCCGGCCTGGAGCTCCGAGGTGCCGTGCCCGGTGTGTGCCGTCTGTCGGGCTGGTGGCCTCCCCGTTGGGCACCCAGGCGTGTCCCCGAGCTCACGGGCAATCCCAGATGTCACCCCCGGTGACGAACGGGCTGCTCGGGGGCAGCCCTGGACGCTCCTGCTTCCACCTTCTCCTGGTTCCGCTCCTTCTGCAGAGGGGACCTGCTGCAGCCCCCCGGCATGGAGGAGGAGGAGGAGGACGGGGGCGGCCTCCCTGCTGCTCTCAGGGCTGGTTTTTCTCCCTGCGTTGGCTGCTCTGCTGCCTTACAAAGCAGAGGAGCATCGGCGGCTAATCCTGCTGCACCTTGGAAAGGAGAAACCAGATTTATCGCTTCCTCTTTTGATCTTCACTCCAAGCTTTGCAACAGCTCGAGCTTGGATTCATGCCATAATCACAGAGCAGGGACGTTCCCTCTTCTCCTTCTGCCGTGTCTCATGGATTGCACTGTTTGACTGGCCCAGATAAGCTCTGTGCTTATCTGCCCTTGGATCTGCGTGTTTCTGGTGGGCCTGGGCCAGCCGGGTAACATGTTGTCTCTCTCTCTGACTGTGCAGGACTGGGAGATGTTAGTCCTGGAGAAGCTAAAGTGGGACCTCGTGTCCGTGATAGCGAACGACTTCTTGGCTCACATCCTCTACCACCTCCCGCTGCCAAAGGACAAGATGGAGCTGGTGAAGAAACACGCGCAGACCTTCATCGCCTTGTGTGCCACAGGTCGGTGCCTCCGCGGGAGCCGTGCGGCCCCCGTGGGCGGGCAGGGCAGGGCAGGTTGAATCTGAGCTTTACCAGCTAAGTCACTAGAGCAGCAGCATCTTTGGGGCTGGGACGAGCCTGGAGAAGGAGCTTTGGGAGCCTGCAGCTCTGATACGTAGCCTGTCTGTCCTGTTGCTTCACTCCATTTCTGCCCGCTCTGTCCAGCCCTCGCTCCTTTTGCAGGGAATTCAGTCCCAAGACGTCCCAGGGCGCACACGTACTTGCTCATGGCTCATTCCTGCTTCTTGTGCTGCCGTCCCCATTCTAGATTACACTTTTGCTCTGTACCCGCCGTCCATGATCGCAACCGGCAGCATTGGAGCCGCCATGCACGGCCTCACCGTCTCCCTGGATGACTTCAGCGGGGAGGCCGTCACCGAGCTGCTGGCCAGCATCACCGGCACGGAGGTGGTGAGTGCTCCACGCCCTGCCTCCCTCTGCCCTGTGTTCTTCAGCGGGGCTCGTGTTGTCTGCCATGGGGCTGGGCTGGGTCTGGGCTGAGCTGGGTCTGGGCTGAGCTGGGTTTGAGCAGGGCCTGCAGATGAGGGAGCGTCTCCAAACGCAGCGATGGGTCCTGGGTCCGGAATCTCGGTCCGGCCCCTTGCTGGGCTCTGCTCCGCCGGTCCAGCTGCCCGCGAGAAGCACAAAGGGCAGCGGCTGTCGGCCGGGCAGACAGGTGTCGGCAGGATCGGGTTGACGCGCTGGGACGGAGCCGGGCTCCGCATCTGCTCCTCTCAGCCGGTGTCCGGTTACCCGGCGGCCGAGGCATCGGCTGGGCGTGCGGGTGACCGCGGGGATCTACCTGTCCCTCCTCTGCCCTCCTCCTAGGGAAGGGGGCCCCAAGGAGACCCCCAGGCTCCAGGTCGCTGCGGCGAAGAAATCAGGAGCCTTCCTCCTGCCGGGGCCTTTTCTGGCCTGCGAATCTGCTCTTTGCTGCTGCCCGCGCGCCGGCAGCCGCGCGGGGTCGGTTACAGTCCCCCGACAGCAGCGCTGGGAATTGGAGGAGGCGCCTGCGCTGCCGGGGGGCCGGGACCTGGCACTGTCTGCGTGTGCGGGACGGGGCCGCCTGTTCTCTTAGCACAAGGGGGATTTTTTTTTATTTATTTGTTGTTTGAGCCTTTTTTTAAGCAGTGGATCGGCGCGGCCAGCTGCTCTCAAGCTGCTGCGGTGAGTGGGGCAGGGGCTCAAACCTGCCCTGGGAGCAGAGCGGGTCGGAGGCAGCGGAGGAACAGGTGGGAAGCAGGGAAGGGAGCTGAGGAAGGTTCCCTCCCTCCCACCCTCCTCTGCCTCCAGCCCTGCTGCTCCTGGGCCCTTCCCTGCCTGCTCCGGGACTCGGTTTCCCTGTTGGTTGAGCAGGGAGGGACCTGGTTCCTGCAGGTGGGAATGCCAAAGCGCCCCTGGCCAGGGCTGCTCCCTGCTGGAGCCGCCCTGGAGGGCGCCGCTCCGCACCCCCTGATTCCCAGGCCCCGCGGGATTCCCGACGGCTCCCAGAGAGCCCGAGGAAGAGCTCGGACCCCGACGCTGGGCACGGCGGCGCTGGCGCCCCGGTGCAGCTGCCTGCGCGGAGCCCGGGAGCAGCTTCTAGGCTCGTGCCCCTCAGCTCCCCGCGGGGTCGGTGCAGACACCACGGGAACGGGCCCCGCGGGACGGTGCCCCGGACGGGGACCCCTGGGCTCGCGCGGTCGCCTCCGCCCCTGCTGAGGCCGTTGCACGAGGCGCCTGCGGTGGAAGGGTTAGAGGCTGCGCTTACTGGAAACGCGCCGGGAAGGGGAGGTGGGCGTTGCTATTTTTGCTCGCCACATCCTCTGACAGTTTCTAAGAACCCTGGCGGATTCCTGGTAAGAGATCTCGCTGTGTGACAGCCTCCAGCGAGCGCGCGGAGGCCGCCCGGCCTCGCGAGGTGCCACCTTCGCCCAGGCCGGTCCCGCCGAGCGCTGCGCTCCGGAGCCGCCTCCCACGGCCCTGGCTGCCTCGCGGCCCCGTCAGCTGCCGGAGTTTCCTCATCTGCCTGTAGCTCGGGGCTGCCTTCATCACAGGAGCGGGGCTTAGCTTTGTTACCCGCAGAAGGCGACAGCCCATGGGGCTGCTCTGCGTCCTGCAGCCTGTGGGGCTCGTGTGTGCCCTCGGCCCTGGCTGCCCGGCCCCACGGAGGCTCCGGGGGGGACCCTGGCGTGGAGCCCGCGGTGGTCGGACACCCCGTGCGTTCGTGGCGCTGTCCCCGCTGGGGGAGCAGCAGCGCTCGGCGGGCTGCCTGCCCTCATGCCGAAACCACGCGTCGCCTCCGAGCAGGCACTGGGAAATGTGGGGCTCTGCGGGAAGGGAAGGAGCCAGCGGAGCCGTCCCCTTCGGAGGGGCCCGAGGCGCAGCAGGGTGGAGATGTTGGTGGCAGGAGGAGGCCCCTGTTGTCCCGCGTGTGCTGAGGGGCTGCAGGGGCTCGGGGCTGAGGCCTCCCTGGTGTCTCCTCTCCCCAGGACTGCCTCAAGGCCTGTCAGGAGCAGATCGAGGCCGCCCTGGCCGAGAGCCTGAAGCAGGTGTCCCAGAGCCAACAGGAGTACAGAGCCTCCAAGACTGCTGCTTACCCCGCCAGCCAGCCCACCGGGACGCCCACAGACGTCACGGACATCAACCTGTGACCCGGCTCCCCTTCCCGAGAGCCGCCCAGCCCCGTGGGAGCAGGACCTTGCCCTGGACACCCAAAGCTCTTTGGCTTCCACCCGCCCGTCCGCCAGCCCTGTCCGTTTGGAGCCTGCTGAGGATTTGCTCGTCTTGCTGGATGCGAGAGGGCTCCGTGCTGGCCCGTCGCAGCTCCTCGTGCTGGAGAGGGGCAGCGGGGGGGTGTGGGGACCCTCGTGATGAGCCATGGAGGTGGCTGCAGGAGGCTCAGTGGCTTCTGCAGGTGGCAGGGGTGAGGTGACCGTTTCACGGGGGTGGGACTCAGGAATAGCTGGGAGGGGGTGCACAATCCAAAACCAAGTTGTAAAAAGTTTCTCCGTTCGCGTTCCCCTTAGCCCGGGTGGCCGCTCGTTGCTGTCCCCTCGGCACCGTTACCCCCGCAGCCCTGTGGGGGCCGACGGAAACGCAGAGGGAGCCTCGCGCTCGGCTTCCCGACCAAACTATCCGTAACCCCCCTGCCGCTCCCCCCTGGGGGCTGCGGGACTGTGCGACCCCAAGGGCGGAACAGGGCTCTGGGCGCCCGGGGCTCCGGTGGCCCTTGTCCTGTAGGGGCAGCCTGGGGGGGGGGGCAAGCGGCGCGGCGGCTTCTGCGGGGGGGGATTGTGCGGGAATCGTGCGGGAATCGTGCGGGAATCGTGTGCCTTGTGTCTCGCTGCGTTGGCCGCGGGGGCTGCGGGTTCTGCCTTGCACCAGGGACGTGTCCCCAGGGCCGGGGCTGCTGCTGCCCCCCCCAGGCTGCTTAATTTATTAGTGACTGCTGGGAAAGGGGAGGGAGGGAAACTCGCCTTCCTTGCTGGGGCCGGGCTGCCGCGTCCCCCCCTGCCTAAAGTGCCTTTTCGTCCCCTCGCCCTGGAGGCTGGTTCGGTGGCCGGTGTATTTTCGGCAGGGGAGCCGTCGTTCCCAGGCCCGTTGGAATGTGCTGCTATCGGCGGCCCACGCGGCGAGGGGCCGCTCCGCGCCCCCGGGCTTTGCGGCGGGTCCTGGGGGGGGGAAGCTGCTGCCCCCTTCAGTTGGAGGGTGACTGCGTTTCTGTTGTGTTCTTGTTGATCCTGTTAGTTTTTATAAGTGTTTTTTTTTTTTAAGGAAAAAATAATGCTGCTTTTCTAAGAGAGGACCATTAAATTGTAGTGTTGTATTAACAAAGAGAAGCCGGAGGCGCTGCGGGGACGGGAGGCAGCGGTCGGTGCTCGGCGGCCCCGGCCCGGGCAGCTGGGGCTGCGGCCTTCCTGGGATGTGGAGGAGGCTTCGGCAACGCTCCCTCCTGCCGCGGGAACAGGAGCCTTGGGCTGCTGCAGGAGCCCGGGCTGCTCGTCTGCCGCCGGCGTTTGCCAGAAAGGGCCGTCGGCCACTGAGCCCTGCGAGCAGGGAGGGGAGCGCGAGCACAGAGCCTGGCTGGCCTGGAGGAAAGAAATTATATATATAAAGGAGTTTTTAATTTAAGAGTAAACTGGTTTGGTGTTCGCATGCAAGAGTCCCACTGCTGGGAGAATCAGAGGGCCATACGACGTTGCAATAAAGTATTTTAAACAGACGCCAACGGGTCCCGGTTCTTCCCTTTGGAAGTTGCTCTGTGGAGGGCGGGGGGCAGCGACGACCCCCCCCGCTCCGGGGCAGAGCTGCTCTCCCTGCTCCCGGGGGGCTCCCATGCCCCGGAGCACCAGGAAGGGCAGCGGGTGAGAGGGACTGGCGCGGAGCAGGGACCTGGGGCTGTTGGCGCTGGAGCGCTGGGGGGCCCGGACGATGTCACGGACACAGAGCGAGGCTGGAGGTTTCCCCCGGGGCTGCCGAGGCCCCGCGACCCTTCAGGTGCTGGGGGAGAAGGTGACACAGGCCCAGCACAACCTGCGCGGGTGCCCGCCCTCCACCTCTCCCCGGCGCCTGGCTCCTTAGAGCAGGCAAAAGCAGGAAGATGGGGGAAAAGCACCATGTGCCACGGAGTGCGAGCACCCACGGGCGCCACGTGGCACCTGGCTTCAGCGGCGGCTGCCCCGTGCGAGGGCAGGGAGAAGGGGCCGGGCCCGGGGCGGCCGCGCAGGGCAGCGGCTCCTCTCCCGGTGCCGCCTGCAGGACTCGGCCCCTTGCGGGGCAGGGCCGGGGTCTCGGAGCAGGCAGGACCCCAGGCCACTGCAGTGAGGCCTGGGCCCTCAGCAGCCTCCCGGGAGCAGGGAAAGCCCCGCTGGGGGCTCCAGGGGTGCTGGGGGTGGGGGACCCCAAACCTTGCCCTAGGGCAGGGCACGGGACTGCTCAAACGCAGCCCGGGGAGGTTTGGGAGGAAGGAGAGTGCGGGGAGGCGCTGGGAGCAGCTGCACCAGCCCGGTGCCCTTCAGGCAGCAGCGTTTTCATCCCTCGCACCCAGGGGAACCCGCCCCGGCCTCGCTGCTGTTTCTGCCCCCTGGCACCTGCTCTGCTGGGTGGGAGCCACTGACAGGACAAGGGGCAGCGGGTGCAAGTTGAAACCCAGGCAGGTCCATGTGCCTGTGAGGAAGAACCTCGGCACTGTGAGAGTGAGAGATCCCCGGCACAGGCTGCCCAGGGAGGCTGGGGAAGCTCCTGCTCTGGAGATCTTCCAAAGCCACCTGGCTGCCACCCTGTGCCATGTGCTCAGGGTGTCCCTGCTGGAGCAGGGGGCTGGACCGGATGATCTCCACCAGTCCCTTCCACCCCCGCTCGTGGCTTTGCTCTGCCGCCCGCTGGGAACAGGGGCAGGAGCAGATGGGCCGAGGCAGGGCCCCGCTGCGGGCGCAGCTGACGGGGCCACCCAGGGCTGCCGCACAGAGCTCAGCTTTTATTCTCCAAGTGGGAACAGGCCAAACGCTCCTGTTCTCCTGGTGGGCCCTGGTGGGACGAGGGACCACCCTGTCCTGGGAGGAGCAGCGTGAGGAAGGCAGTCCGGTTCACGGGATGCTCCCAGTGCCCAGGCCAGAGCAGCGGGATCTCGGGGATGAAACTGGCCGCACCTCCCGGCGCCTCCGCTGCCCCGCGGAGCTCCCCGCTGCACCCAGCCCCGCCGGCACGAGGCCCCGGAGCAGGTCGGGGCGGCAGCTGCCCCTGCCTCCCCCTCACTCCATGGGCACCGGCTCCTGCCCCTCCACATCCCGGCTCTTGGAGTTCATGAGCTCCCTCCGGATCTCCAGAGTGATCTGGGGGTGGCTGTGGACCTTGAGCAGCTCCAGCAAGGCCTCCTTCTGCTCCGAGGACAGGTCCTCCTTGTAGCGCTGGGCGAAGGCCAGGAAGCTCTGGTGCCAGAGCACGGGCAGGACGCGCTGCTCCGTGCGGAAGGCCAGGAAGTGGAAGACGAGCGCGTCCACCACGCGGAAGGGCAGCGCGTACTTCTTGTCGATGAGCAGGCGCAGGAAGATGCTGTTGGCGCCGCTGTACTGCAGCTCGGCGATCTTCAGCATGGCAGCGCTGCGGGCAGGGGGGCACCTCAGCCCGCCGAACCCCCACCCGCCCCTCCGCAGCCCGGCACGGGGCTCCCGGGAGGCTCCCGGCGCCGCCGCCTCACCTGGCGTGAAGGACGGGGATGGAGCACTTGGTGAGGATGCTGCCCACGATGATGGCCTCGCGCAGGGTGCACGTGCCCGACTCGCACAGCGGGATGAGGATCCCTGCGGGGCAGGAAGCATCAGGCACTGCAGGCCTCAAGCTGCCTTCCGTCCCGGGACCATCAGATCCCAGGATATCCGCAGCTCCCCCCTCGCTTGACGCCACGGGGGGCCCAGCATCCTCTTCCTCCCTCCTTGTCACATATTTAGCGCCGTGTTTCAGACGCACACAACGTGGACACGGGGGCAGACGCTACCTTTGAACCAGGCCCCCGGCTTGAACAAGGCCTTCTTCAAAGCCATGTACAGGTGGAAGTTGAGGCGCTTGTACTCGGCAATGTCGTCCCTGACCCGAGGCAGCAGCACCAGGTTGTAGAACCTCTGGGCCATCCTTTCTTTCAGGTTGGATGAAAATATCCTGGAAAAGGCAAAGTCTGAAGCTAGGTGCGACCTAGGCAGTGCACGAGCAGGTCCTGGGAACACGCAGCCACAGGTAGATCCCTTAAAACACCTGAGCTCAGGGACGCCCAGCACTCCCTCCACCTGGGCAGGAGGCAGCTACTGTTTTATTAACATTTATATCTGTTATTAACTTGCAAGCCAAAGCAAAGAGAAAACCTGCAACGGGCACCTCGCAGACCCCGTCCTACCTCGTTGCCTGGTACATGGCAGCTGCCGTCCACGTCTCCGGCTCCGTGATATAGAGGATCTGTTCCCAGTTGGATAAGGCGGGAATGATCTTAAAGGCCTTGGGGAGTTTGCCGCTCCGGTATTTGGACAGGACCTTTAAAAAGGAAGAAAGGGACGGATGCGAGTGGCGCTGGGATGGAGCGGGAGCGAGAGCCGGAGCGCTGGGACGTGCCGGGGGCTGTCGAGGCCTCCGGCGTCGCCCACGCGACCCCCGGGAGGGCCGGGAATGACGCCCGGCGCTTGCTGCCGCGCTCACCTCCCGCACGCCCCGATAGACCTCCAGCACGCGGGGGTCGAGCTGGGGCAGGGGGCAGCCCCCCGCCTCCGACAGCGCCGACGCCACCTCCGTCTGCTTCTCCGTCAGCTTCTCCATGATGATGTCGGCCAGGGTGCGCCTGCGGGCGGCGGGAGCGTGAGGGGGGGCAGGGTGACTGGGATCGCAG
>VZSG01001483.1:47597-58350 GCA_013398315.1 Nothoprocta pentlandii | reverse complement strand
AGTAGGTGCCAAGGTATAGCGTAGAGGACTAAACACTTGTGATTTCGCCCTTCTCCATGGGTTTAGAGGAGGGAAAGAAGTCAGTTCTTGTCTTTAAATGCCCTCAGGTCTTGCTGCCTGTGAGGACATGAGGCACCTTCCATAGCTTTAACTGGGATTGATGGAAACCTGAGCACAGAAAGCAGATGCTGTGGTAGGATCAGCACCAGTACATGTGGTGACTGCATCAGCATGGGCCTCAGAGTCACTCTGAGCTCTCTTTCTGGTCAGCCATGGTGACATCAACTTCTGTGTGACAGCCCAGGGTTACTTTGCTTGATTTCCTTGCTGTGAATGCAGTGAAGCCCTTGGGAAATGACAAACCAATGTGGCAAGTAAAATAAATCTCCCAGATTCCCAGTCCACACCAACTCTTAAGGATGCAGTGGAGCAATTGGGACAGGAGAACCTGCGTGCTGACATGATGCAGCCTGTGGAAGGATGGGGGAAAACCGAGGACAGGTGGAATCTTGCACAAAAAGACTTGGGAAGGGAAAACTTGAAATGGGCTAGAGCTATTCTGGGACAGGCCCCCACGTTCTGTAGCATACCCCATAAGAATAATGTCATTGACCCAAACAGATGAAAATCTGCAAGGCCTTATGCTGTTTCTCCAGCTTGAAGTGTTTCCTCTATGAAAAGGTCTTGAGTAGACAAAAACAGAGCTTTGTGGCACTGCCTGCAGGCGCAGTATTGTCATTCCCAGGCTACTGCCCTGCTGAATAATTTCCCTGCATGCCAGGGAAATCACGGTGGGATCCCACTTCCTGCTCATTTGCCTGCAGCTGGCACGTGCTGCTGAAGCAGAGGTGTCCTTTGCTGCACCAGTTTGCTCAATGTGCTGCATAGACTTGTCTCCCTCAGCACTTGAGCATATTCTTGCTTCCCCATCACCCACCAGGAAGTCTCTGGCCACATCGTAGACTTGCAGCTATTTCCTCCAAGTAACAAGGTTTTGAAGACAGCATTTGCTTTGTCTGTATTTTATTTTTAAAACTAACCCCCCCCCCCAAAAAAAAAAAAAAAATCCCACTTTGTATGATACATTTTCTAAGCACAACTTTTAAGGGACAGGTATTTGGGAGCTTTGGAAAGAACATCCTTGTGGACAGCCACCCCTCACAGCTGCCTCCAACATGGCTGTTAGCAGCTGCTCCCATCTAATGCAACTGCCCTAATTAAGCCAAGCCCCTTTTTTACATATGTGATAGACCGGAACTGCAAGGATTTCCGACCAAAGTTTAGTATGTAAAACTGACTGCAGCAAATAACCAAATTTTATACTTTCTTAAATAAACGCTAATTTCTGCGTGATGCAGTTGAGCCCACCAGGTAATGACCAGGTAAAAGCCTGTTTTGCCTGAGCCCCCCAAGAAGCTTTTGAGAGGGAACTGCAGGCTCAGGGGGCTTTGCTTTGGGGCACGGTGCAGGGAACCTTCACAAGGAGGGCTGTGGGGTTAGGGCTTCCTTTGCTCGCCTGCTGCCTACGCGAGGTTAGCGCTTCCTGCAAGAAGCTCTTCAGCAAAACCAGGCTGTTAGCAGAGCAGGGGGGACATAGAACTGCTGTTGCAGCACGCAAGGGTGAGCTACCACTATATATATAAGGGGTTTAAGCAATAGACACGACCTACCACATTTGGTATTTGAATATTTCGAGCTCTGTATAAGCATCCCTTCTTTAATCTATTCAGCAATTCCATATTGCTCAGTATTTCTAGCACATTATTTTCCCATTAAGGAAAGCTTCGCCTTAGGCCTAGATTTCTGAGATCTTGTTAACTTATAAATGATTCTTCGCATTTAAAAGTGATGCCTGCACTTACCTGTATCTTGCTCAGACATGAGAAAGTTGGTAAATTGCACATATCCTTTTTTGTTTGTTTTTCATCTTCAGAAATGCAGTGGTGGTAAAGAGAGATGAAGACTTTTTGGTCCTCCATAGTAGGTAATAATTGCTATCTCTATAATAAGGAGGTTATTATGGTGAATTTTTAAATAAAAACTTTTATCCAAAAACAGTGTCAGAAGAAGAAAGAATCTTTCTGTTAGGTCAACTGCTCGCCTCACTGCTCCTCTTTCACTGTCTTTTCAGAAGTTCTCCAGGCACAAAGAGTGTCAATTGATTCCACTTTATGAAATGCTCCTGTCTTTCAAGCTCTCTGTTTATGTTAAACAGGCACAAGTCCAACCCTTCTCCCTTTCACTACAAGCTGTAGAAAACACCAGAAGGAGGAAAAGATTAGACCTTCCAGAGGTGGGTATTCTCTGAGACGTGTTGTCTAGCAATGCTAGGACACGTGGGAATATTCCGAGCCTTCCAGTACATGGAGACATGCTAATAAGGTGGTGGTAGTTTTCTGCTTTTTTAAAAAAATATTATTTGTTAAATTATGTAAGTTTTCTAAAGAAAAAGTACAGTGAATTAGCAGACAGGCTTTTCACAGATATTTTTGATGATCCTCATAGAGGAAGCCCACAGGGGGACCTTCCCTGCTCCAAACATCCACAACCATATATTAAAACCACAAGAGAATCTTGTGAAGAAAGTAGCTTTTTCCTTATTTTTTAGGTTTAGGCTGCACATGTTGTTGTTAAAGGTAAGCAATATTTAGTTCTTTAAAAATAAAGCAGTCCTTTAAGTTTGCAGAGTTCTTTCCAGCTTATTGCTGTATGACCTTAGGAGAAACATAGTTGAAAGGATTTTTAATTTACAGTCTGATCCTATATTCAGGATTAAGCTAGAGTAAACTGAGTGTGAAATCCTTGGTTTTTTTTTTTTAATGAAAAAAATACTTTAAGAGAGGGCTAGCATCACCATTTCTCCTGTCTTCTAGCTGTAATTTTCACTTAAAAAAAGAAATTATAAAGCCAAATTTAAAAGTTCAGGAGAACACATGGTTAAAGTGGTTGCATTGGAGTGGCCATGAGTATAAGTTATTAAGGAAAATGCATACTGAGATGTTAAACCAGAGGTATGGAAATAGTCAACACATCTGTAAGAGACTTCAGGTGGGCTCACTGCACTAGTTATGCTGGGATCTCTTCATAGGTAAAAAGGAGATAGAAATGGGCATGTGGGGCCTGACCGAGTGCACTACTTTTAGCCCCTGACTTCAGGATAAATACCCTAAAAATAGGCACCTCCATCAGGGATGCTACACTTGGCCAGATGAATTCCCTTCTTGCCCACCAATTCAGACAGAAAGGCATTTGACAGGGCTGCTGCTGGACCAAAAAGTCCTGCGTTTCTTTTTCACATTCATGGCAAACTGCTCATTTCCATCTGCAGAAAAATTCCTCTATTTTCTCTCCCTTCCCCACAGGGTCGGTGCGTGTCCCTCCATAGCACGTGATGCAGCACGGTTCATGCGGAGCGCACAGCCACAAGCACTTGGATTGCTTCACTGCCCAGCAGGAATGATCTGGCTCCCTTCTTATTTACAGAAACGTGTTGTCTGCGATGGCTGCTGTGAGTTTCTCTTCGTGGCAGTTCAAATCGCTATGTAGGTCAGCTGTGGTTCTTGAAAATGCAGGATGTTTATGCAGGCAGGGAATTCCTGTTCTGTGCCATATGTTTTTGATGATGCTGGGAATTTCCCACCCTTGATTTAATGTTGAGAGGGTTGTGGAGGAGCAAGAGGGGAAGCCTGGCATGAGTAGGAAGGATCCTGCCATCAGAGAAGGGGAGAGACCCGCTGGGAATATCTGCTTTCCCGTCTGCAGTGTTTTGCTGAGCAGTAAGCAGATTTTAGCAAGCCCTAAGACAGTAGAAGTAAAGGCTGGATCGTGCTGTAGATGAAAGCTGTGACATTCCCATGTTCTTCATTTGACCTTTTTGTTTAAAGCGAGTTATCTTACAACATCGTGATCAGCTTCTATCAACTCTAACAATCCCATGAAGATGTTAGATGTCCGAGCTGTTAAATAACTTGAGGTTCTCCATTACCTCTTATGGGACAGTACCCTGAGCCAACCAGTGGTCATCTTGTGGCTAAAACCACGTTGTATTTCCATAGAAAAAGGCTTTGATCTCTCTCAGGCATTTTATGGAAACTTCTGTGACAAAACATGAAAGGACACAGTATTAGGAACTTCTGCTTAGTCCGAATACTTGGGAGCAAGAGGAACGCAGGGATGAAAATGGACGTACAGTGGCAGAGGGACCATTGTGGAGCTTCACTTTCAAATCAATTATGTGCATCCTCTGGAACCAAGGAGAGCTCCCTGGCCTCCTCACTCTCCTGGAATTAGGAGAAAGTGGGAACACAGCCATAAAAAAAAGAGGCTTTTCTTCATACAAAAAGAAAGATCTTTTCTGTAACCTGGAGCAAAAAGACAGGATCCCCAACACAATAACCCTGTGCTTGCCGCAGTGTTTGAGTCACCTGGCCTGAAAGGAGGTTCTTGAAAGGAGGGGTCCTGCTTATGTCGCCTGTTTTGGCTCCTGAGATGCTTCCCCAGGAATCTGGCAGTTTCTGAAAACACATAAAATATTTTGGAAGTACCTGATAATTATAGATTCCCTTTTGGGAGCTATCCAAGGAGTAGCTCTGTTCTCTTAGACATGTGTAAGTGCTTTGACTACTCATCTTTTTCTGTTGTCTTACACGAGGGGCTTGGATCATTTCGTGACAACCAGCAGAGATCAGAGTAGAATAAATAGGAAACATTTTGAACTCTTGTAGTGACAGCTGAGACTCAACGTAGGATTGCACTTAGAGTTTGCACTTTTAATAGTTGGTACTTTTAATATTCTGCACTTTCAATAGTCTGTGAGACTTCAGATTTGTGACCTCTTGAATGCATCTCCAGCGAGCTCCTGAGTGTCTAAATCTTTAGATGTCTTATAATTGTTTGGGAATGAAGGAAATCCCTGACTACAGGATGGTAGGGGTGACAGAGCCACAACAAGCGGCGGCTGTCCAGGTTCGTCCAGCTCTGGCACTTCCAGGATGTGGTAATGTTAATTCTGAGCTTACCAATGGTCACAACCCGGAGTTGTGAGGGGACAAACCAGCCGGAGCTACTTGGGCTGACAGTGCTGGACAGTCCTTTGATCCAGCACCGTTCTGTCCAAAACTGGAACCATCAAATCAGAGCAGAGCTGCTGCCATCTCCTGCCTGGGGGCTTCTCCTGGAATACCCTGTCACTCCGTGTCTGTGGATCTGAGCCACCTGAAGATGATGCGTGGGCAAGAGGAGCACAAAACCGGCTGTTTGAACCTGCTGTAACCCCCTGCCTTCCTGCTGTGGCAGCAGATAGACCTGGGCCAGCTGCTCCTCTGAACTGTTCTGAGCTCCTGGTGAAGGTGACCCCAATCCCACCTGTCCTGGGAGCATGATCAATATTTCACTAATGTCACAGTGACAGGCAAAACAAAAACCTTTTTCCCTTACACACAGCCTAAGCTACAAATTAATTGTATTTTCCTGTGGCTTCCGGTTATCAAACAAGGAAAACATGGGTTGTTGCTGTTTCTATAATGATCTTTCATACAGTGGAAGATTGTTTTTGTCCTCCTTTCCATTAAACTCCCTCGTTTCAGGTCGTTAGGATATGAAAGTGCAATACTTCCAGCCTTTTTTCTTTTTCCCTATGATACATTTCCAACCTGTTATTATTCTGGTTGTTTTGCTGTGCTCCATAATGGTGCTGCTTCATCAGCACAAGGTGACAATTAACACCTTTGAAGTGTAATTTTTATTCTCCTCACATGTTGCTACACGGCAGAGTCATAAAACTGAGATGCCTGGGATTAAACTGCCCTAGATTTCAATGTCTGTAACGTAAGCAAGAGCATCTGGAAGACTAGATTATTGAATTCGTAAAGTCAGTAGAGTTTAGCATGTCATTTTTCTGATTGCATGTACATAAGGAATTCAGAATAACATGAATTGTGCCCTGATTCCATTCATTATGAAAAACAAAATGTCTTTTTCACATACAGAAAACCTCATCTAGTGAGATCTATTCTACTCTCTGCAATATGTAAGATTTTAATGGAGAAGAAAAGGTTTAGTGTGAAAATAGAAATGGAAGTTCTTCATAAAACGATGAATCGGAAGAGACTGATATAGTCAGGGCTTGGAATTCCTCAGGGATATGGATTGAAGGACATAAAAATGGATATCAGAAAACTTGAAAACGCCTGTGATTCTGTGATCTTGGGCAATGAGGCAGAATATTTGCTCCAGAGAAAACATGCTGCTGAGAGAAGACATGAAAACTGTTATTTTTGGCTCAGTGCAATGGTCCCCTCAGTCTCTAAAGAGTCAATCCCATTTTCTGCAGCTCAAAAGAAGGCTGAAAATCCCAGAATTAATTCTTTAGCTGATGCCACTACCAGTCTAAGCCAGTGACCTGAAATGGGGACTGCAGGAACTCAAAGACTTCAAAACCCGGGTGAGTTCAGAGCTTCCTCCCTCTTTGCTTCATTCTGGATTGCCTAGACAGAGCATGGCCTCTTAAAGATTTTTAAGAACAGGTTTCCTAGGGCAAATTTGGGTGTAGCTGATCCTACTTTGGAGCAGTGGAGTAGCCTAGATGAGCATGAGCTTGGACATTTTAAAGGCAACTGGTCCTCCGTATTTTCTTGCTTTACTGCTGTCAAAATTTCTACCTTGAAGCAGTCTTGAAAACAACATTTGTAAGATTTGAGCTTCCTCTTTTTGGAAGGCCTGCAAAACAAGCCCTTAACACCTACATTTTTCCCTAAGGAGCCACAAGCTATCTCAGCCACATGACAATTTGCAGGAGGACACACGGCTGGACCTGCTGCAGATACATAGGCCCTTGTTTTGTACACAGTATGAGGCATGCCCAAGATCTAAGGAGGGTCTTACCAGATAGTTTTCCATCTGAAAACCATTTTCCAAATAGACAATTTTCCAAAATTATTTTCCAAATGGACGACAGAACATTCTGAAAGAGATGTAGACCTTTCCCTAAACCCTACAATCATCTTTTGAGCATATAGCAAAATGTGTTGTGCCATTACAGGCCACCAACCCAATGCCAAGCAATCCACAGCGAGGCCAAAAGTGACTTATTGATGGGACCCTCCTTCACCTTCCAACTCTCCCCTTCTCACAACCATTATTTTGTGCAAACACCTATGAAGAGAATAATATAAAAACGAACGTGAGCTGAAACAGCGTTGTAAAGGTCTGTGTGAAATGTTGTAATATTTTGCTAGAAAGAAGCAACACGGCCATTGCCTGTGGGGCATCCTGGTTCAGAAAACAAAAATACACCCCAGCTTCAGCACATCCGAGCCATGGAGGAGTGGAGCAGAGCTCGACAGTTCCTCAAAGAGGAAGTGCAGTCGTCTTAGGCTTATCTCTCCCACCCAGATGTAAGCTCAGCCCTTTTCGCTCCCACTGGCAAGGCTGGCCAGGGGAAAACGGCCTCACCTTCCGTGCGGCTTAGGTGAGGTTGTCTTAAGTAATGAAGAAAAGCAAATTGTGCACATCCAGCTCGGCGCTGGTGCTTTTTTTTCTTACTGCTCAGGGTATTTATTTCCCGAAGAAAAGTGGGTGAGACCTGAAGAAACACCTCACAAAGACAGGCCGGGTCTCTGCAATAGGTCCCGCACAGCGCGTTACTCATAAGCTGAGCCCGCGGTAGCAGGAGAGCAGCAGTGCCCAGGTGTCCTCCTGGTGAGCCCTGGGACTGGTGAGGAAGAACTTCTTTCCTGTGAGGGTAAAGGAGCACTGGAAGTCCTTCTCTGGAGGTGTCTCCTTCTCTGGAGGTCTCCAAAACCCACCTGGATGCCACCCTGTGCCACGTGTGCTGGGTGTCCCTGCTGGAGCAGGAAGGTTGGACTAGATGATCTCTAGAGGTCCCTTCCAACCTTGAACATTCTGTGATTCTCTGACTACCCAGCGCTTCCAGCAGCAGCACAGTCCTCACACAGGACAGGCCTCTGCAGGGAAATTGGATCCCCACACCACAAGTTGGCTAATCTTGTCCTAAAACGTGCTTTAAAAATAAAAATCCTCACTAATGTATTTAAAAATAAGCTTTAGGCAAAGTGCTGGGACCAGGGAGGAGAAGCCTTCCTGGCAAAGTTCCTGCTCATTTCTTCCCTTTTAGCTGTCTTTTCTGTGTCCCTCCACTGCAGCAGAGGAAAATAATAAGGTAAAAAACCCCATAACAGGTAAAGTTGCTGCCCTCTGGACTATTGCCAGGTGCTAGGTGTGTATTGCTGTAACATTCAGCCCCTAAAAAGAGGGATGGGGTTGGAGCCTCTTGGCTGCCACAGGAGAATCTCAGATGTGCTCCACCAACCTGGCTGTTTATAAGCCACACAAATCTGCTTTACTGTACATTACAAAAAAAAAAAAAATTTGCAAAGGCTTCTGTACTAATGGAATATAGGTGTATATTCCTAATATTAGGAATATAGGTGTATATAATGGAATATAGGTGTATATTCCTAATGGAATATAGGTGTATATAGGTGTAATGGAATATAGGTGTAAAATATAGGTGCATATTTTTCCCTCTCTGAAAAACAGGGAGAGAAGGAAAAAGCCCACCAGCTGTGTCTGTAGTCTTTCCCTACAGTCTGCAGCATATGTGTTAAAAACTGCTCGGCTGCTTCTGCTAACTCATCCGGGTGTTTGTTGGCAGCGCAGAGGGTGAATCAGTTGCTTTCCTCCAAGCTCAAGATGAATAAGAACTCCATGTGAAAAACACCCATGGACTTTTTCTCTCTGGATCCAGGAAGCCAAGAGGCTGGGATCCCACCTTGTAACGCTGACAGGCACCGGCAGCTTAACAAGTGCCACAAGGCAGACGTTTTAATTACGAGGCAGCCAGGACATCGTGTGGGAAAGAGCCCCGGAGCAGAAGTGCTGCCAGGAACGTGTCTTCCCCTGCAGCACCATGTGCAGCTCCGGCAGTTCCAGCGAGTTGGAGACAACCTTCCCACATAAATCCAGCAAGATAACAGACTTTCTGCGCTTGTAATATCAGCAAACGAGCAAGAGTCGATGTGTTTAGGAAGTCTAAGAAGTCCTAATGCTGGAGCAGTGTCTCCAAAATGGCTTTTGAGAAAACTATCCCTCTCTCATTAGCTTTGCAGATGGGAAGAAAATGCTGTCCATGATAAGCAGGGGAGACACGTGCGGATGTTCAGCTGAAATCAAGAGCCTTGGCTCGTTCCTAGTGGAAAATGTGCCACTTCGGAGGCCCTCCGGGCACGTCCCACACTGTTGCCTCAGCGAGGCTTGTGTCCCACGCGCACATTTCTCTTGTTTACCCAACTACAGGCACTTGAGAGGTGGAAAAGCAAGCACGGGCGCCAGCAGCAGCAGCAGCCTCAGCCGGGTGCATTTCCACGTGTTCACCTGCCCATTCCACCGCGATGAGCAACACATGGCCACGGGGACAGGCAGACGGACCCGGAGACAACAGGTCATCCAACCCCATCCCTGAGGCAGCAGCAGCTCCACCGACAGCATTCCTGAGCAGCTCCAGCGGCGGCAATTCCAGAGCCGCTCTCCGCTTGTCCAGTATTAGTAGGAAAAATAAAAATAATTTAAAAAAAAATGGTGGCTACGTTTCACTCCATTGAGCAAATGATGTTATCTTGATAATTGTCTATAAAAAAAAAAAAAAAATAAAAGTTGCACGGTGCATGTAAGACACGTCCTTGTTCACGGGGACTGGTGATACCTGCTCCAAGGAAAGTTGTAAAATCTTGCTAGTGAATAACACTGTAATGACAGAAATTGTAATTGTCAGTAGTACAATGATATGCTCATGGGAGAGGCAGCAGTTGGTAGGCCAATGTTCAGAAATAAAACAGATGCCGCAGAGAATAAAATATGATTACATCCTCGTGGACTCCGAGATCGACGCAGGTTGTCACAGCTCGCGGCCTTGGGTGAACCTATTTGCTTGTGACTTTTGGGGTGTTTTGTCCCCATTCTTGCTGTATCTTCCATGCCATAACCATGGGGGGAAAAAACACGCTAAATTTGAGCACTTTGGCCCATCAGATTCCCAGCTCCTTCTGAAGAGTCAGGTCATCATAAAGTGATGTTTATACCCGTTTTTACTCTTTCCCTCACCTCCTTTCAAGCCCTCCTCCTCGGCATTACTAAAGCCGCATGTGATTCAGGGACACCAGCATCTTCCCGCAGCGCAAGGCCGTGATCCCGAGATGTCCCCGAGCTCCAACGTGAGATTTTTTTTTTTTTTCGTAGTTTTTATTTTTCGCCCATTCTGACGCAGCCCGAGGCCGGGCACCCCGGCGCAGCTGCAGACAGAACAAACTGTTTTGGGGGGCTCTGACACTCGTGGCCTCAGGAGGCGCCGTGAGGGCGCGGGCCGCGGCGCCGCGTCCATGCAGGCCCTGCCGGGCGGGCTCCACGGGCACCGTGGCCGCGGGATCGCGGCGGGATCGCGGCACCCCGCGCGATCGCCTCAGGGCGGCCGCTTCCCGCCGAAACCCCCTTCGCACCTCAGCGCCGCGCGGCGGCCGCGCCGCGACCTCCCCAACATGGCGCCGCCCTGCCCTCCCTTCCCGCGCTTTCCCCGCGCCCCTTCCCCAGCGCCAGCGGCGGGCCCGCCGCCTCCCTAACAACATGGCGCATCCCCCCCGCCATCTCCATCCACCCCCTCGCTCAGCACACGGCGGCCGCTCCCCGCCGACCACGGCAGCGCGGCGCCGCGACCTTCCCACCATGGCGGCGGCGCCGCGCT
>VZSG01001483.1:0-46283 GCA_013398315.1 Nothoprocta pentlandii | reverse complement strand
CATTTCACCCCGTGTTCCTTTACCCTCTCTTTTGCTCTCCGCTCTTCCCTATTTTCCTTTTCATTTATCGCGCGTTACTCGCGCTCGCCGCCGCCGGGGGAGGCAGCGGGGCACGCAGGCCGGCCCCAGCGCTGCCCCTTTGCACCGGGGGGGATCGGACGGAAACGGACTTCAATCCACGCGCCGGATTTTTATTTATTTCTATTTATTCCTATTCTATTTATTTATTATTTATTCCAAAACGTGGGTGCCGGCCGTGTCTCTTTGTTCTGCTTTAGGGAGGAAAGCAGAGCCGGGTCGGGTGTGCGGAGGGGAGGACGGCACCATGCAACTCCCGGCTGCTCCGGACACTTTTCCCAGTGCCGGGAGCCGCTTTTCCCGGCGGGTTGTTCTGTGACGTCCCTGGTGTCGCTGTCCAGCCCATGGAGGGTTTTTCCCCCACGAGTTTCTTTTGCGACGGCTCCTGCAGCAGCGAGGGCTGCACCTTGGCTCCCGCTCCGGCTGTGCTGCCGCGGCTCCCCTTTTAAACCCATCGTATTGATTTTCATTTATTTATTTATTTTAAGGTCTTGGTACTTGGAAAAGAGACTAGAGAGGAGTTGGTTGTGGTTTTTAAGCGAGGCGATGTCTCTGGCAAGATCAGGAGCAGCGGTGTTTATTTATTTATGTCTTTTCGGAGCGCGCGGGAGGAGCGTGAGGAAGACGTTAACTTTGGAGAGGTCGGGGTTACCCGAGCGCTTCCTTCGGGCTTGTGACGTTGCTGAGCGTCGCAACGGAGCATCTCATGAAATGGTCTTTTGTGCTGCTGTAATTTGTACGTATATTTACTTTTTTGTGGATTTTTTTTAAGCATGGAGGTTTTGTGTCGTTTACGTGCAGGGTTTACGTGGTGCGCCTGCCATCACGCGTGTAAATCCCACGAGTGGGGAGCCTCTGCACCCGCTTTGCGCAGCCCATTTCCCACGTGCATGTCTACACGTGAGGTTTGTAAAGCCTCCCTCGTGGGCACTCGACTTGTGGAGCTGCTCTCCGGGTGCTCCTGGTGATTTTTTTCCAGTGATTTTTGGCTTGGGATAGTGAAAATGCTGCTTTTCTGTCAAGTAGAAAGCCTTGGTGCAGACTGACCGCGCTGGCGCAACGCGTTATTTATCCACGCGCTTCATGTTGTGGGTGCGTGGGCTGTGACTTCCAAGGGATTTGCTGGAATATCCTGATCCTGGGAACGAGCTCTCCCGGCACAGCCCAGCTGCACTGTGCGAGCCCACGGGGCTGCCCGTGTCCCCCGGCCAGGAGGATGCACCACGTGGAGCTGCTGCCGCGGGGATGAAGTGACAGAGAGGCCGCTGCTCTGGAGTTAGACTGGCCACAGAGGTGTTTTCTGCGCTGCGTTAACACCCTTGGGTTGCTCCAACATTCCCGGATAACAACCCCACGACCAGCCAGCCTTGCGGATGTCAGCGTTCGGACTCGTCTTTTGCCACGAGGACTGCTAAAGCAATGGGATTTTATAGTTTTTCTGTCACTCGGGAGCCTGAATCGTCTTTTCTTAGGCTTAAAGAAGCCAGTTCTGCCTTGGGCTGAGCTCGAGCCTGGAAGATTTCAGCCCTATCCATGAAAATGACGACTGCAAATTCCGGCAGGAGCTGGGCTGGCAGCGTCAGGGCTGCCCTGGTGTCAAGTCCTGCTTCTAGGCTACGTTATGTCAAGCCTGGGCGCCGTGTCTGTGCTCTGCAACATTCCCATCGCTGCTCAAGGGAGGTTTCCACGTGGCCTCTCCATCCCATAAAGGCCTTGGGAATTTCTGCCTTATCCTCCAGTGATCCGGAAAGGGGTCTGGAAAACTATCTTATGGGAAAGCTGGTGAGGTCTGCAAGGCCCCTGCATCCCTCTACAAGAAAATTGGATATAGGCTCCTATATGTAAAATCGCTGTGTGCTGTCAGTAGGAATTGGGTAGTGTGGATGATTTTCCAGTGCCAGGAGCATGGTGGAATTTAGCCTTGGATCTCCTTTCCTGCTGCTTTTTCCAAAGTAGCTCCTTAAGTAAAAGAAACGTAATTAATTTTTTTTTTTTTTGCTTTTATATTACCCAGGGACAGAGTTATTCAATAAAATATTTTTTAAAATACACTGGTTGGTCTCCGTAAATACCTCGTAGCAGTGATACTGTCCTTGCTGTGTAAGTTACGGCTATATAAGAAAGATGGAAAAGGGTGTCAAGGTGGCATCGGAGCAGGTGTTGGCTGTGACTGGATGTGTCACCATCCTGCTCCTAGAGGCAGTTTCTCCTCCTGCCAGGTAGAAAGCAGTGAGTGGTCACATTTGGTGCAACATGTGGCTGTCCTGGGACTTTGGGAGTGATGGAAAATTGTTTTTCTCCTGTAGGAAAGATGTAGCTGTACGGAGATGCTCACAGAATATGCCCTCTGAGAGGTTCTGTAGCATTATTGCAGCATTTTCTGCGCTTTCTGCCATACTTTTTCAGAGATCTTGGTGCTTTTGGTGGGTAAAGGAGTGTGGATTTTTGCTGGACTGTAAATACAGGTCAAGGAGCAGAAACTATTGAGGTGCATTTGCTATTGAGGTGCATTTGCCCTTCCCATCACTGGCCTGGACCCTTTGCTGCTTTATTCACCCTGTTTTTTTGCGGTGCCAGTTCCCTTCCGTGTCTGTGTTTGAGGGAGACCTGGGAACCGTTTTACCTCTTTGCTCTTTGTGCTGTCTGTGTGGCCTGTAAATAATAATAAATACATGGCAGAGATTGGCTGGATGGGTAGCAACTCAGAGGCGAGCTCAATGTTTTCTATACCATTACGAAAATCACCCAATTTCAAATGTATAAGTGGAAAACAGGATGATATATTTTAATTCATTGCTTCTTGCTTGCAACTGCAGTGCTAAGGTAATGCAACCCAAAAGAAACTGATTCCCTCCCCACTGTTTATTACAGAACTATGTAGTTAAAGTAATTAAATGGTGATGACTTCTGGGCTTGGAAAACTTCCCCATTGTCTGCATTGGAAATCCCTGCAAGGCTGCGCCCCATCCACAAGCTTTAACTGCGTTGCAACGTCCTTGCGCGAGAGCAGTGCTTGAATTAATTCTTCCCCCATACGTTTGCTTGAGGCTTCTGCCTGTCCAGGCTCCTGCCGCTGCTTCGGCAGCTGCTCTCAGTCCTTAAACTCCCAGTTTATCTCTCCAAGGAAGCAGGACCTCAAATCCCTTCCCTAGAAAGAGCGAGGAGATTCCCAAGTCCTTCCAGATTTCCTTAGGGCTGCAGGTTGGGATTTTTTCAGGTTTATTGTTTCTGCGCCAGGAGTGTTCCTGGCAATTTGCAGGAAATCAGTAGTTGGGTTTCTGGCCAGGGAAATAGATGATGTGATGCTTATTCTTTTTCAGCATTACAACCTGTGGTGGTTGTAACACTTAAACCTTTATAATCAGAAGCAGACGCAGATGGAGGCTCTGGTGAAGAAATCTGAAAGAGCTGGGCCTAAAGTAGGAAAAGCGGCAGCAAATAGAATAGTATTTGTTCTAATCTCGGCAATCACTTGTCACAGGAACGCTCCAAGCCTTGTGCTTCTCACCTTCGTAACGTACCTGGCTCTTTGCTCTGAGGAGGTGAGAGAGGCTCCCTTTCCAGGGCTGAGTTTTCCATGGTATTCCCAGTGGTTCCGCAGTATTCCGCGGGCCACTGTGCGCTCCATCCCTGTCCTTGCAAGGCTGCTCATCCTTCCCTTCTTCCCTAATTTCAGGTGCTAGGGAAGGGAAGACTCTCCGCCTCTACCAGCACTGACCTGAGCTGCCTTCCAGGTGGCGGGAAAAACTCAGTCCTTGAGCCTAGAGGAGACTCCCCAAACGGCACCAAATCCCGGTCTGCCTTTCCCATGGGAACGCCGAGACGGTGGTGGGTGGCAGGGGCTGTCTAGAGAGCTGTGAATGCTCCATTCCTCCTCTTAACCAGCTTTAGAAAAGAAAACAAGCTTCTGTAGAGCAAGATCTTGAAAACAAATGTCACCACTTAGGCTTCCCCTAAAGGTTTTCGAGGGGATTTTCTTTTTTTTTTCTGAAGACAGATTGGCCTGGGATCTGGATGTGTTTGTGTGTGAATAAAGGGTGTATAAATTGAAAAGAATAAAAGCGTAGAACTATAAAGGGAAGAAGGGAGCCCCTTTTTTTACCCTCATACTTCTAAAAAAGGAGTTTCTTTTATGTGTATCTTCACAGCTACCTAGTTTTATATATATATGTATAAAATATATATGTATATATTTCATTATTGCTTAATGCACTGCATGTTTCCTGGCCCACTTAAGGTAGCACTGCTCCTCCGCATCCAGGTCGGATGATAGTGGGAGCAAGGATGAACCGTGCTCTCCTAAGCACCCCACTGAAGGATGCATCAATAACAGGGCTCTCCAATGGCCATGGGCCTGGCCTACCATTTTAGGATGGAAATTAGGTATTTAATTTGTAGTTAGAGCTCAAATGTGTCTTTATCATACGCGGGTCTCATTGAATCCACATGGTGGGAGCCGCAGGTTCCAGTGGGTCTCACTGTGCTGGATGTTCAGGTGACTTCAGCTCTCCGAGTCCTGCTCCAGGCAAGGCCACCGTGCACAAAACTGCCACCCTCTCACCAAAATCCCTCCTCAAAACACCCTTCCATTCCGGTTTCCTGCGGTATTCCAGTGTTAGCCGCTAATCCCCTCTCTCTCTCTCTATAAAAGAGGATTAAAAATGGGAACATTTGCACCTCAATTCAGCGAGCAGGGGCCGCGCTCCGTCTTTCGGGCAACAATCCCGTTGGGAAGGGCCATTCCCGCGCGTGGCGCCGGGAGGGTCGGCATCGTCATGCAGCAGCTCTCACCACCCTGCATTTATGGGGTTAGTAATCCCAAAAAGAGCCCTTTGCTCATTAATTAAAACCTGCAGCAACCGGGGGCGGCCAACTGGCTTTGCGCCGTTAAAAATGACTTTCAGGCTGTGTCGTTCCAAGGAAAATAGTCTGGGATTGGGATTTCTGTGCGGTTCCGTACGTAAGATGAAGGAATGTGCTTGTTCACCAAGTGCTACCCTGAGCCCAAAGTGCACGGGGTCAACCTGCCAGAAAAGGGACCGGTTGCAGATGGCATCGGGCGTTAAGAAATCAGCATCCAGGTTTCTTGACGATGCTCCCAGTGGAAACCAAAGCCACAACCAGCGTTTCTGCTTGCCCGGTGGATCGATGCAAAACGGTGTTTGTTTCTTTTCCAGGGCTAATTTGTGCCAAGCGCTTCCTGCAGTGCCGATGCACTTAGTGCTTTCCACGAGATGCTGCTGAAGGGAGAGCAGTGATAAAGGTTTCCTGGGATTTGATTGCTAGAGCAAAATCTCTTGATTTTTAAGCCTTTCCATGTCTGGGCACGGGAGGGAAACGCTGCCGTTGGAATTAAGGGGATCCCTATGCCAAGAGCCTAGCTAGGAGGATAATGCGGGCTCAGAGCTGTTTCCTTCCAGTTCTCTTGGCATCCAGTTCATGGCATCTTTGCCGGCACGTGGCGACTGTCCGCGTGCGTGAAATAAGATATGTTAGCTTAAATCTTGATAGCAGAGGCGTAAACTAACGTGTCTCCTCCTGCCCGTGCCGTGGGTCTTGCTGCTTAATCAGGTAATGTCTCGAGTCCCACAAAGTCCTGTCTAAAACCACCTGCAGCTTCCAGAGTGGCATCTGCTTCCCTGGGAAGAGGAGTGGGGCTGAGGGCCAGCAAGCTCCCTTCACGATTAAGGACAAAACTTCTTCCACAGCCGGGGAAAAATAGGTTTTTTTTGGACTTAAATGAATGTTTTAACTGAGACAAGGTAATATTTAAGATCAGAATCAATCATTTCCCGGATTAATGGCATTGCTTCCTTATTGAACCTGCAATAGACGTTGCCTCGAGGTGTATTTCTACACAGGTTGCATCTCTGCTGAAGGCACAAGGGAGAAATGCTTAGGAGAAGCATCGTGGGAAGAGCTAAATCTTTACTATCCAAGCAGATTGGAAGCTTTGGGTTCGGAGGGATGTGAATTCCTCTTTCCTTCCTCTCCACTAGGAAAAAGCAGTGGAAAGGTCAGGGTTTTATGTGTTTGCATTCAATGTGGTAGAGGGGATGGAGATGATGCTTCCCTCTGAGGCTGCTCCACATTCTCATAGACCATTTCTATCAGAAATGGGACGTGGATCTGGCTTTTGTAATCAGAGGGTAGATGTAAATACCCCAAGATTAACATGGTTTGATAAACACCCATGGTTTAAGTCCTGGATGCAGTTGTCCAGGTGAAAATCCTCTGTCCTCTCTTGCTTTGCACTCCTGGATGAAGTTCATTATTCATGGATAATGTAAGCATAGAAATACATTGATCAGGAGCTAACTGCATCAGTAAGTAGGTACTTGCTTAAAAAAATATAGAGAGGGGCTTGTGCCAGAATAGTAAAAAGCAGTGGCAGACAATTTCAAACGCAATGCAGCCCTGCTAAAGCAGGATTTTCATTCTGTGAGTTAGTGGTGAATGATTAATGTCTGCCTGGATCAGGTTTTATTCATGAGTTGTGTCATGCTGCCTTTGCAGGGAGTTGGGAATTCAGCTAGACTTGCAGCTGGAAATAGCGTTTTAAATAAAACCACCTTATGCGCTAAGTGGATAAGCGCTGCTTTTTAATCTGATTTAACGCAGAGCACGTGAAAGGAAGTGAAGTGACAAATTCCTGCACATCCCCACGGCTGCGAGGCCCGAGGTGTTTTGGATTCGTCTCCCTTGGGAGCCGCTGCTGATGCCGCCGCGGGCATCGCGGCGCTTAAGGCTGCACTCAACCTTAAGCACCAAGCCTGGGAGCAGACGAGCATATCCTTCCACCCAAACCACAAGAGCCAAAGAAAGGCAGGAGGTGGTAGACTTACTGTTTTTGCCTTATTTTATTTTATTTTATTTTATTTTTTTTTAATTAAGCTCCCCAAGGAGGGAGTGATATTTTATTGAAATGTGAGTGGGTGACCAGCTTGAATATCGAGGCAGATTTCTATTTATTTATTTATTTACTGATTTATTTTTAAGGCCGGTCTCACAAAGGCTTGTGTAGTGCTGGAGGTTGGTCCACTGGATGCTCGGTTTCCATTTCCATGGGCAAGGGCTGCCTCAACCTTTCGTCCCCTTTTCTCACTCATTACCACAGCTTCCCACAGCATCTGACTTCACATCCCACCCAAATCCTTGATCTTTTCAGCAATTCGAGGCTGATTCTTCAGAGAACACTAGGTGGGTCCCGTAATCAAGTCTTTCTCCATAGTCTTATCGCTGGGAAGAGAAGTGAATTAACCCGACCAGTCTGAAACGAGGACGGGGAAGGTCTCCCAAGCCCAACAGGTCAGTGTGGCTGTTAAACTGAGTACGTGCCTATCTCTCCGCTCATTGTGTCCCTCTGTCACCCTTGTGTCACCCTGGGGGTGCTTACAGGCTGAATGGAAAGCAGGTCTTGGCCAGAGCCCTCTGAATACACCTTGCTCAGCCCTTCTGCTTCACTTTGGTTTGGGTAATGCACTTCTTGTAGCCTCTTAGAGATTATTTGAGCTGATCTTTTTGAGCTGATACAAAACGATATTTTATTTAAAGATTATTTTTAAAGATAATTTGAAGGTAGACCACACAGTTCTTCAGTTTATTGCTAACCTGAGCAGGATTGCAGGCGATTAAGGCATGGCATTGGGCAGCAGTAAAAATGCTAGGAGAGAAATGAGACGCTCCCTTGTGCACCGAGACCATCTCGGTGAGCAGCAACTTCCCCGCGCCGCATCGGAAGTGAAACCGCTTCAGGGCTCGAGAGGATAAAAATAAGTTCAGGGCCTTTATTTTGGTTCAGCTGCCCTTGTTTTACGCTGTCTGATCACTGCTCTCTTGGCTTTGCTCCTCCCGTGTTCTTCCAGCAACGATGGTGCCCGGAGGAGCCTCCGACGCAGCCAGGAAGCGACTGTGCTGCTGCTGAGAGGGACTTGATGCTCTTGTGTATTTTTTAAGCATTTTAGATAACTATAAAAATAACTTCTGGCTGTGATCCAGGGCTTCAGGGCTGAGCTCCAGCTACCAGGAAGCGTCTTTACCGGCGTTGTCATACCAAAGGGTTTCCTAAACCCGTTCTGATTTAGACCCAGCCTACACATCTCAGTATTTTCCATCCCCAAAATGAGTGTGCTTTGTGAAATAAACCAGGAATAAGCATTTTTTTTTTCTAGAATTACAGAAGTTAATCAAGAATGGCCTTTGCATCATGTCCTGTGCATTAATGTGAATGTTAAACCCAGGTGTGCTCAGGGCACCCTTTAGATGTGGCCAAGGGTTTCTTGGCTGCTGGGGCAGCACCAGGAGGTTGGTAAGACCAGCAGAAACTTCCAGGCAAGGTGTTTGCCCCCAAAGTTTGACCCTGTATAGGGAAATCCTTTGGCAACAGCCTGAGCCCGGGGTGCCAGCACCACGCAGTGCTAAAGCTCTTGGAGATTCTTGCACGGAAGAACTAGAAAAACATGAGGGGCTAAGTTGGAAAAGTAGAAAATCCGTGTTGAATGATGAAAGCTGTCAAGTTAAACTAGACTTCAGCCCCGTTGCAACCTGTAAATGAATTTGCTAGAGCTTTTATCACTGTAATATGCACAGGGTGGGGAAGCCACTCTATTTACACCCCAGCAGCTGTAGCTTCTTGTCTTTTCCTACAAGTTCCTTTATCTAGATGGGAAAAACTGAGTGAAGAAATCCAATAGCATCATCATGATGAAAGCAGTGACCTCTATACGTGGCATTGTGTACCTAGGGTCCCTTTGGAAGGGAGCTGGGAAGAGGGAAGGAGTTGTGCTGGATTGATGGCTTTGAGATCCTGCTTGTCTGAGCCGAGTGAATTGCGTTTCCAAGTGAGCACAGCAAAAATCTGACTTTTGATCATCCCCGATGTTGATATTGATATCTTGATGGCTCCAAAAATGCCAAAATTCAAACGGGCACCCTGAAGTGAGGACGAATGAGTGCTGGTAGCCACTAGATCCAGTGCATGCGTGTCTAAATGCCCATGGTTGCCCATGGGGAGCATTGATGTTGGCTGGTTAGTTGGTTGCTTTCCAACCCAAAATGCGTGATCCGGTAGTTCCATAGCCCACCTGCTGCCAGTTTTATTTATAAAAACATCATTTTTAATTGCATCAAGGGTATGTAGGTATAGCACTTGTAGATACATGGTTGGAGTTGTCTCTGGAAACATGCCTGGTGTGACCCTCGTGCGTCAAGCAGGCTCCGTTCTGAGGGGAACCAAGCACCTGACCCATCAGTCATCTCGCATCTTGTTTCCTAATGAGCCAAAAGATCATCGGGCTCTGTCAGTTCAGTTCCTGTAGCATTTTTACATGGATAAACACATTTATTTTAATGGAAAGCACTTGCATTGCTGCGTTGAGAGAAGGTGGCAGTAAACCCCTTCAGACCACGGGTGGTGGCTGGGAGGGGGCTGCCTCCGGAGCTCTTCCATTACAATTCAGCTTGCAATAATCCCTCTTTCCCGTTTTTCCACGGCGATGGCAAAACAGGTTCCTCAGGAGGTTACAGTTGATTTGTTTTCAGCCAGTTTTCCGTTGGTTTTGGTACTTGCACACCTTAGTCCCACCTCGGTTGGAGGTATTTGGGTTGCTGCTATTTTGGGAGGGCTCTGCTGTTACAGTCTGGCCTGTAAGCAGGGCAGGACACCAACATCCATCCCCGGCAGCGTTTGAGTGTTGGGGAGGGCTGTGGCTGTGAACGTGGCCGGGCCGTGAGCACTGCTGGTTCATGCTGTGGTCTCCAGCAGGTCTGAGCACCCCAGGTTCCTTCCTTAGCCTGGAGAGAGGCACTTAGATGATCTCTTCAGGGTCTAAATTGCCTTTAATCTCCCTTCCGTTCTTTTTGGAAACCTTCACTTAGGAGATTTCTTAGTTTTTCGTATTGGGAATAATAGCTGTGGGATGGGAATGTAGGTGAGTCTGTTCCCCATGTCTTCCTAAGAAAAACCCACTGCCCAAATACTTGTGGTTCCCTTTGGCTTCTATCCTACAAACGTGAAGAGGTCAAAGGAACGAGTTAGCCTTGATGCTCCCCAGTGAAGCTGCTGTTGGCCGGTCATCTTAGGGGTTCCTTGGTATTGGAAGCACATATAGTGTAGAAGAGCAACCAGCCACGGATAGACATGGGAAATGAGAGGACTCCTTAACCAAAACTCTCTGTTTTAGACCCCACAGGTTCATAAGCAAATGAGAAACCAGGTTGTTCTGGTCTCCCTCCTCAGTCAGCATTGGGAGACTGGTGCTTCCAGGGGATTTAATTGCTCTAAGGTCGGAATTGGTAGATTTGAGGAGGAAGAAATGCCTGGGGATTGTCTAAGGGCCTTGCAGACAGTTCAGTAACGTTTTGGAAAGATCCACCTGGATTTCTTTGGGCAGTGAAATATTCTGTAATATTGCAGTTCTTTGGTCATTAAGGCAAGAATAAACATATCCAAATGCTAATGACATTCGCCAACACCCCACATCTCTCTCCCCAGATTTGTTCTCTTCTCTTCCTTTCTCTTCCAGCCAAAATCCCAAATCTTTCAGGTCAGAGTTGTTGTCATTTCAATTATTTGTCAAGCGTCGTGCATTTATAAGGGCACATAGATGAGAACTGGAGCTGCACTTCTGAAATACCCAACTGTACGTGATGGTGTTTCTTGTTTGAGGTCACGCTGACTTTAACCATCCACGGGGGACCCCAGTGTCCCTCTGCATGTGCTTCCATGGACACCAGGAGACACCAGGAGATTTGGTCAGGAGAAGTGTGTCGGTTGATCTTGGATGGGATGGAGAGGGGCTGGTTTGTCCCGTGAGCGCTCACAGCTGCCGCGGAAGCCCTGCTGAGTTTTTTGGGGGGCTTTTATCGTTCCCTGCATCCAGCCCTTTCCATTCTGCTCATCCTGAGCTTTGGGGGGACTCTGTTTTGGGGTGTGGGCTGTTCTTCCCCACCAGCTATGGAAGATGCACCCTAAAAATCTCTGGGTACCTCCTGTCCTCTTCGCCCCAGATGCTTTTCTGTTCCCGGAGCATCATCCAGCGCTCCACTGGCGGTGGGAGCTGCTGCTTCGCTCAGTGATTTGCCACCAGCTGCCTTCGATAAATATGCTTTAGGTAATACTTATGCCTGGATTATAATGATTTTGCTGGCTGCCAGACTCCAACCAAGAAAGGCAGGGAAAGCCTCGAAAACACAACTCGCTGCCAAGGCTCTTCTGATCCTAATTTGTGTCCTGCGCGGTCGAGCTCGCACAGAAATCTCATATTGCCCTTGACCATCTCCAAGGCGGATCTTCAAGAGGCAAAAACCGAGTTTCCACTTTGGGCAGACCTGGTGATTGGGGGCCAGGAGGGTCTCGGTCACAGTATTAGGCGGTTACCCCGGGGATGTTGTGTCCTGAACCACGAGTGTTGTAGCTGCCTCTGGAGCAGTGGCCGTTTTGGCATCTTGAAGGAGCGTTGCTGCTGCAGAAGGTAACTCATGGCCATGGGCTGCTCTGTGAGACCCTTAGGGCCCGTCACCATCCCTAATTCCGCCCTGTTTTGTCTCCCTTGCCAGCAGCTATTAATGGAAGACCACGGGGTGACGCAGACAGAGCACATGGCCACCATCGAGGCTCACGCAGTGGCCCAGCAGGTGCAGCAGGTCCACGTGGCCACCTACACGGAGCACAGCATGCTGAGTGCCGACGAAGACTCGCCGTCCTCGCCCGAGGACACGTCCTACGACGACTCGGACATCCTCAACTCCACGGCCGCCGACGAGGTCACGGCCCACCTGGCTGCAGCAGGTGACACTCACAGCCCCCTTCCTACTCCACCTCTGTCCCCATTCCGGAGCCTCCTGCTCTGCAGGGTCCCTGTCCCAGTGTCCCGTCCCCCTCAGTCCCTCTGTGAGCCCCAGCCTTGTGTCCCTCTGAGCCTGGCGGGAATTTAGACTTTTCCTCATGGACTTTAGGGGAGCTTTTTGAGAGGAGGAGGAACTTCCCCGCCTTCTGCACACCAGGATTTATTTTTATGGTATTTTTTTCATGGATTTTTCTCGGAAGCTTTTGGTCTCTCCCTCTTCCCTGGAGCCCGGGTCCCTCTCTGAGCCCCCAGCCTTGTGTGCTCTTGACCCGCTAAGTTTGGGGGGAGTTCAAATTTCTCATGTGGCTTTTTGGATTTTTTCCCCCTATTTTTTCCCTCTTTTTTTTTCTTTTCTCCAGAGCTTTTTCCTTCCCTCTTACCCAGATCACTGTCTGAGCTCCCAGCCTGGTGTCCTCCCTACCTGCTGAACTTGAGGAGAGTTCAAACTTCTTATGGGCTTTTTTTGGGCTTCTTTTTTTTTTCCAGCTTATTTATTATTATTGTTGTTGTTGTTGTTGTTTTCCTGGGTACTTTTTTCCTGGGATTTTTTTCAGGAGCTTTTTCCTTCCCTCCTTCCTGGGTTCCTCTCTAAGCCCCCAGGCTTGTGTCCTCCCAACCCGCTAAACCTGGGGGGACTTCAGACTTTTCCTTATGGGCTTTTCATGCCTTTTTTTTTTTTTTTTTTCCCCGGGATTTATTTTCCCGGGATCCATTTCCCCGGGATTTTTCTCGGGAGCCCTTTCCTGCGCTGGGGCTGGTGCAGCGGGAGCTGCAGTTCCCGGCGTGGGCAGCGGGCGGCAGCGCTGCCACAGCCACAGCCCGCGCCACCCCGATGCCACAGGGATGGGCTCCTTGTCCCGCTCCAAACTGCGGTCCAGGGGGGCTATGGGGTCCTGGGGGGCTATGGGGCTGGTTTTGAGCACGTTTTCCAGTTGGGATCAGGGTGTTCAAGCAGCATCAGCGGTTCTGCAGCTTCTCTCTGCCCCGGGCTCCCACGCTGCCCTCCAACACTTGGAGCACTTGGAAGTTCTCAACTTCCAAATTTTGTGATTATGAGGAGAACTGCAGAGCAAAATGTGACTCTCACCCTGGCCTCGGTGGGGATGATGGAGCCCTTTGATCCCTTGTGCGCTCCTGGAGCGGAGGGAGCAGCCCGTGCGTCCTCGCGGCGCTCGGTCCGCGGCGCGCGCCGCTTCACCCGCTCCGCTTTGCTCGCAGGCCCCGTGGGGATGGCAGCGGCCGCGGCGGTGGCCACGGGCAAGAAACGAAAGCGGCCCCACGTCTTTGAGTCCAACCCATCGATCCGCAAGAGGCAGCAGACGCGTTTGCTACGGTAAGGGCTCCTACGGGCACGCTGCCACCCTGCCGGTGCCCTCGCACCTCTCCGGTGCCCGTTGTGATGACGGCACGTGCTCGTGCTGCGTGGGGCTTTCTTGGCGTCTTCTGGAAGCCAGGAGCTCTGTTTGAATGTGCAGAAATGGATTAAATTGCAGAGCAAATACAATATCACATTATTGGTGAGTATCCACCAGATTGACACAAGAACTCACCATTCTGTTTTAATCCCACCTGGTCACAAGTCAGCTCTGTCATGGGAACCTCACCTTTACACATGGTCTTAGTGCCTTTAACAGCAGCTCTCCTGAGAATGTGGAGCTACTGGCACGTCCCAACTCCAGGTTGGCAAAGAAGGCTTTGGAACAGGACAATTTTTGCTTTTCAGTTTTTGATTTGTTTGCTTTTCATCAATTTATCGCAGAAAAGTTTGAAGTTTCATCGCTCTCTGCAAGTTTCTGGCTTCCTTCCCCTCTGCCTGCACCCTCAATGCACTGAAATAATAGTGACCAGTTTCACCTTTCTCCCTCTTTCCTCTTATGGCTCTTGTAGAGTCGTTGAGAAACAACTATAATGAAGTCTATAACGAAGTTGGCTTCGTTATATTCTACTTACTCCTGCTGAGTCATAAAACATCCTTTGCATGTGATCAAGCTGGAAAGAAAGACAGCAGGGTTAGTGTTAAATCATAGTCACAGGTGCAGATCCCCTCTTTCAAAGGTCCGCTCCCTGTTCCCCTCCTTCCCCAATTCTCCATCCAGGTTCATTTAGAATGATATTTCTAAAGCAAGTCCTGTGCAAAGGAATTGCTGCCTCTTCTTGCGTGCAGTTGCAGGTGTCTTGTAAAATCCAAGGAAACGCACCATCTTTGCCTGCTCTGCTCAGCTTGAAAGGTTGGTGCTTGGTATTTCCACTATTGTGAATCAAATGGGAAGTTACAGTTTGTGATTTGATGATCTTTGCACAGCTGAAACAACCAGTGTTTCAGTGGGGTTCCGAACCAACCAGCGTTAACTCATAAATTGTCACCTCGTGACAAGCCTGACGTCTTGCAGTGATTTCTAGCACTTTGCTTTTGTTTTACAAGCATCTGCCAGAGCTCCTGACGTGGTCTCTTGTGTGGTTTAAAGGTTAGTAAGTTTAGGAAAGGATATGATGGTGCTTCCTATGGAAACAGGGTTCCAAGGGGACCTGCTGGTGCAGCAGGTGGCTCAGTAACAGCTTTCCTGCCATTAACTGTTGCAGTGTTGCCTGTTCTTGCCTGGCACGTAGTTGTCAGCTGAGTGTCTCCCTTTCGAGTAGGGTGGTACCCACAAACTGTATGGTCTTCTGTTGTGACTGAAGTTCAGTCATTCCACGTTCTTTGCCTTGGAAGTTGTCCATCCCTCATGTCCTCGATCGGTGACTGAGCAGACTTTGTTGTCCTTAGTTTGGCTGCGGAGCTAATTTCCCTTTATTTTTTGCATCAGTGAAAAAATGAAGGAGAGGGGGAATAATTGATAATAATGTGAGCTGCTGTGGGGCTGCAGGGAGCGGAGAAATTGGTATGTGACTAATTTAACCAACTAGGGCTGCTTTTCTTGCCTGATTGGTGAATAAGTAGCACTAGGAAGAGGGGTTGGAGTGTGAAACATGGGGTTTGGAGTGTGAAACGTGGGATTTGGACTGGACTTTCAGCTCCTGTTGACTGTTCCCTGCCTCCGTTTCAGGAAGCTCCGAGCCACGCTGGACGAATACACCACCCGAGTGGGGCAGCAGGCCATCGTTCTGTGCATCTCTCCCTCCAAGCCCAATCCCGTCTTCAAAGTATTTGGTGCTGCACCCTTGGAGAATGTGGTAGGTGTCCCTAGGAAAACAAAAACAGTAATAAAATGTTCATTGTTTCTGTGGGTTTCGTGACGGCTCAAAGCAGCTGTGCAAGTCTGACAACGACCTAAATGCTGCATTTAAAACCCTGGAAATAGGAGTTGAAATTGTAAGAACATGAGTCTAGACCTGTCTTTTCTACATAAATATTGATTATTTAGCTTTGCTCCCAGGAGCTGAATATCCTTGATTGAAATTTCCCCCTCCACAGCTGCTGTATGGGAAGTTGAGTGGGTGTCTGCAGGGCACCTTCATCCCAAAGTATTTGCATTTTAGCTTGTTAATGCTTAGGAAGTGGGTCCTTTTCAGCCTTAGTAGCTTGAGGAAGGAAGAAAGAGGTGGTGGGGCCTATCCAGGCAGTCAGGCTGTGGGATAGACCACCAAAAAACGGAGCAGTTCCTGCTTGCGACAGCTCTTGCTCCCAAACTTTTCTCTAAATCCCATAAATACTTCCACTTGCCGGTGTTACCTGATGTTTCATCATCAGCTCTTTGTTGCAGCTGAGTCTTGGGGTCCCTTGGGTGTTTTCCCTTAGCAGCCGGGCCCTGTTAGCTCCTTCTGTTACCTGGCACCCTGGGCTCTCCTGGTGCTCCTCGCCGTGTTTACCCCGGCTTAACAACTCCCCGCAGGTCCGCAAGTGCAAGAGCGTCATTCTGGAAGACCTGGAGTCGGCGCTGGCGGAGCACGCCCCAGCGCCTCAGGAGGTGAACTCGGAGCTGCCGCCCCTCACCATCGATGGCATTCCCGTCTCCGTGGACAAGATGACCCAGGTGAGCAGCCAGACATCACAGAATGGTTAAGGTTGGATGGGACCTCTAGAGATGGTCTAGTCCAACCTTCCTGCTCGAGCAGGGTCACCTAGAGCACGGGGCACAGGGGTGGCATCCAGGCAGGTTTTGAAGACCTCCAGAGAAGGAGACTCCACAACCTCCCTGGGCAGCCTGTGCCAGGGCTCTGTCACTCTCACAGTGAAAACATGGCAGAAAGTTGGAAGAACCAAAGAAGTGGGTTGGCCTCTTACTGGTGTTTTGCACTGGAGCTTGTCTCCATCTCCAGGGGATGCATTTGATCTCTCTCTTTCTCATGGGAGCTCAGGTAGTTGTTAGATGTGAAGCTTTGTCATTGGTTCCCATTTTCTACATGCAACTGTAGGGATGTCATTGAGGGCTGGAGCTCAGGGTGCTGGGGACGTTCCCTTGGGAGCTGTTCTTGTCACCACCCATGAATTATGAACAGAGAAGCTATTTGTCCTGCACTTTGCAGTGATTCTCCAGCGCTGAGGTCAAGGTCTCTGGACTGAGCAGAATATCATTGGGTTTGTCCTCTTTGGACACTTCTTGTTTGCTTAGTTTGTTCCCTCCTCCTCTTCAGGGTGTAGATTGACAAACTCTCTGCTCCCAGTGTTTTAAGTTGAGCTCAATCCTACTTTTCCACTTTGGGAATAGGGACTGAGTTGCATCTAATAGAGACAGGGAATAATCTAGCCTAGGGAAGCAGGGGACTCCTCTCCAGGCCCAGCTTTGCTGGTCTGATACCCCCTTATTGCTAGGGGAAGATTCCATGGCATCGATGGATTAGCCGGTGGGAAATCTTCTTCCTTGGGGTAGTGGTAATTAAGCCTAAGGAAAACAAAAAGTGCCCAGGACTTAAAACAGCAAGAAAGAGATGCTAAAACTGAGATTTTTTTCGAGCAGAGGGAGGATTATTCCTAGAATAAGGAAAGAGAAGATACATGTGGGCTCTGAGAAGGAACAAAAAAGGCGCTTTCACTAGTAGAGAGGTGCCCAGGAGGCAAGACTAGAGGGGAAGGTGCATGGATAAGACCCAGGCTGTGAGGTGGCTGCAGCACAGTAATGTAGCTGGGGAGCTGCTTTGATTTGCAAGGCACGGAATATGTGCATGGATATAAAAAGGCCAGTAAAAGTATCTGTCAAATATTTGGCTGTTAATGGTGCATATGCTGTCCAAGAAACAACCTCTCACTTCAGAGGAGCCTTTCTGTGGATTTATAATGCACATTGTTTTGTTTGTGGTAGAGATGGAGATTAAATATTTTAACACCAAGGACTGCTGAGGTGTTTCCTACCTCCCCTCTAGATATAGCTATACAACCTCCACTCCTAAATTCCTTGAATAAAATACAAATATTTGCCAAGTTAGAGAAAAGCAGAACTCTTTTTCCCCTCTAGACATGGCATGGCCTTGGATTTCAGAAGATCCTGCAGAGAGATCAGACCTAGCTAAGTTGCTCCTGGCATTTGGTTGCTCAGTGTTTCCTTGTGGGAGGCAGCTCTGCAGTCTGAGGTGCTGGCTCTGCACTGCCAACCGGGGCTTTTCCCTGGAAGATGCAAGATTCCTTATAGGAGCTGAATCCAGTCTTCCTGGGTTTAGGGAAGACTGCCGTAGGATGGAGAATATTCGTGAGCTAGGTTAAATAACCCTCTTTTCCCAAAGAATTGACTTTGTGCAGCACCAGAACAGGGAGGACACAGGTGCCAGACCTGGGCTTGTCGCTACATGAAGGTCTGTGGACCTGGAGCACCAGGACTTCGCTAGCCAGTCCCATGCACAACCCTCCTGTGTCCCCAGGTTTCTTGCAGCTCCATTAAGTGAGGGATGATGTTTTTCCTCCACGTTTGGCTCTGCTCTTCCCTGAGCAAGTGTGCAGGCTGCTGATGCAACAGCAGCGCAACTCACGCCCCGTTAAAGCGAGCAACCTCCTGGAGCAGCAATTGTCCACCCAGGACAACGTGGGACTGAAAACAGTCTGGACAGGTTTCTGTTACTCCAAACTGTGGACACATTCCACACTTTTGTGCCCAGTTTGGCCAACTCTGCCTTTCCCTGCTTATCAGAGCCCCCGTGGGGCAGCTGCCTGCCCATTTTGTAGATGTTATGGAAGTGCTTTGAGGTTCTTGAATGACTGCTTGAGGATGGAGCATTGCGTTTCATTGGCAGCACTGCAAAATCTTGGGTGGGTTCTCACAAAGCAGGTCTTCCACCCGGTAAAATTTGCAAGGAGAGAAGGGGGTGGAACTTAGGTGATAATTAGGTGATAATTTTCTTGCCCAAGGAGTCCAGCTCCTGTGGCCATATAGTCTTTGCCAGACTCAGGGGCAAACTTAAAAAAGAAGCAAAACACAGAGATGAAATCACTTTGCTCCACTCGCTCTGGCTCCTTGGCCACTTCGTTCAGGGCTGCTTTTGTCCGTGACCTTGTTCTCAGTTGCTTGCTGGCCTCCTTGAGGAGTGAGGCTGGCAAATGCTGAGGCCACTTGGCTCTCCCTGGGCTCACTGCAAGCAGTTCATCCTTTTCTGAGCAGACCATTTGTCCTTTAATGTGCCTTTTTTTTAGCACGCCCCACTATAGGCTGCTTGTACAAGCCCACAAAGCCTTCATCTTGCCTTCCCAAATCTCAGCTTCACCTCTGCCTGCAGCCGTGCCCAAAGCTCAGCGTAAAGAGCAGCTCGCTTGGTGGAGTGGCGAGAGTGTAAATAGGAGCCTCACACTAAGAAACAATAATTAAATCCCAAGTGATGCCCTCGGATGCCTTCGCAGAGGGGCAGTGCTGGGCAGCAGTGCCCGGCCGAGAGGACCTCCTGCAATGCAGCTGTCCCGAAGCGAGGTGGGAATCTGGGCCCTGGGACCAAGAGCAGAGCAGGTTTCCAGCCACAGCTCGTGGCAACTGCTGCTTCTGGGCTACAGGACAGGGAGAAGGTTCCTGGTACGACTGGGCTCTGCTCTGGAACCGCCTTCCGTTAGGGAACATAAAGGTCCAGGCCTGACCATTGCTGGGCGCCCCTTGTGCGGGACTGGTTGTCCCCAGGGCTTGCGGGCAGTTGTCTGAACTTGGGGCTGCTGCAAATGGTGGAACTGGAGTTGTTTAAACTGGGATTGCTTAGACTAAAAGGTTTTAGTTTTGTGTTAATCTGTAGAAGGTGCTTGGACTTGGAACCAAAGGTCTCAAGGAAATACTTCTCACAGCTCCCTTCATGCTCTGCAACTCACGCAGGCTCCTGCTAGAGCTGATGTCAGTGGAAACCAGCGGGAACTCTTGTCTTTTTTTAGCAGCCATTTGGTCTTTTGGGCAGTTCTCGGGTGCCCTTAGCAGGACGGGTGACTCCAGGCAACGCAGCGGCGGCCGTGGCCCCTCCGAGAAGCGGGGCCGTCATCCCCACGCGAGCCCCGGCTCAGCCACCGGCTGCGGCCTCGTTAGGACGCTCATTAGCGTGGCCCTGGTGCTGGAGCAGGTTGCAGAGCTGCTCTTGATTATCCCCCGGGCGGATTAGAGGCAACGCTCCTTAACAAGTGCCCTGGGCAGCCTGAGCCGCTGAACTCCCCGGGACCGGTTAATCCACCTGGTAGCCTGGCCCCCCAAGAGCAGTTTGGGGAAGGAACTCTTAGCTGTTTTTGCACCAAACAACTCAAAAATAGAGCCTGGAATGGTTGACATTGCTTTTGCGTGGCCACAATGGGTTTTTGGTGCCTTGGTTTCTGTTAGGAAGCTTTCCCCTCTGATGCAAGATGCAGTGGAAGGGCAGGTAAGAACACAGTGACCTGAGTCACAACGGGGAGTTCTCCCTGATGACTCCGTATGAGCTTAGAGAAATGGGGGTCACACTGGAGGGGCTGCTCCTTCTCCAGGTGGTCCTGGCCCATCGCTGGCCTCCCTGTTAGCTCAGTGGGGCTGGAGGAGCTGAAATGCAGCTGGTGCTTCGAGCGATACTCGGTGTGGAACCCCAAAATACCTTGCATTTTGATGGCCTCCAAAGGCTGGGCACTGCTGCAGCCTGGGCCATGAAGCAAACCATGTGTTCACAGAAAGTTTTCTGGATTTAATCACCCTTGGGTTTTCTCCTCCTGCAGGCTAGGGCCTTTGCAGAGCAGTCCTGCCTTGGAAAGAGCAGCTTGGAGCAGTGCATGGAGGGGCTCAAGGCTTCCTGCAAGGACCCAGGAAGAGCCTGCACGTCCCTGCTCCTCCACAATACTCCTCTGTGCTGCATCTGACAAAAAAATACTGCAGGGAGTCTCAGTATAGAGTATAACAGGGAAGAGAGAACTTGTAAATCCGTTTTCCATTGAGGAACAAGCAAGTGTTTGAACCACAGAGTACCATCAGTACCATGGGTGTCCCTGCCTTATCGTTCTAATTGCCTCACTTCATTTTGTTTCTGCTCTTCCACGTACTCCTGAGCTACTCTCAGCCAAGTCTTGCTGGTGATGGTTTTTGCTTGTCCTTCTCAGGTGCTCGGGCACCTTCCAGTGGCTAATCCAACAGGATGGAAATGAAGTGTAATTACGGTGTAAAACAGGTCTCAAACCCACCAGAGATGCAGGTTCCTACATCCTTTGCTTCGTTGCAGGCGCAGCTGCGAGCGTTCATCCCCGAGATGCTCAAGTACTCCACGGGCCGCGGGAAGCCAGGCTGGGGCAAGGAGAGCTGCAAGCCCATCTGGTGGCCCGAGGACATCCCATGGGCCAACGTCCGCAGCGACGTCCGCACGGAGGAGCAGAAGCAGCGGGTGCGTTGGGCACGTGTGTCCACCCCTATGCACAGCACAGGGGCTTGGTGGGCAGCTTTCCTCTCGGGGGACAGAGGAACCTCCTGCGTTGGCCCTTCCTTGGCTTCGTGACAGAGACTCCATGTGTGAGAGCACTGAGAGGAAGGGCAGAGCCTTCAATCTGCTCTGCTCCTGCCTGCACGATGGGCCTGTGCTCTCAGCATGTTCCTCCAACCAGGTGGGGAGGGATGCTTAGGAAGGCTGGAAATGCTGCTGCATTGGTCAGCCCTTTCCTAGATAGGAGCAGTTTTCTGGTTGTTGGATCAAATGCCTTGGTTGGGATTCCTTGACAGCTGGAGAAACAGATTTAATTGAGAAAATTCCTCTTTCCTTTGGCCAGATGCACTTGTTCTGTAACAACACTCAGAAATGCAGCTGAGGAATGGAGTGAATAAGGAGAAGGGAATTAAATTTGGTGTTTTTTTTTGTTGTTGTTGTTTTTTTTTTTTTGGTTGAGATTTATTTTAAAAAACGAAATACAAGCATGAAAATCACAGCATGCAAATCACAGCACTGAAATGCTTCGGAAAACTCCATTTTTCCCTCCCTCTTCTAATTCTGCTGGCAGGTGTCGTGGACCCAGGCGTTGCGGACGATTGTGAAGAACTGCTACAAGCAGCACGGGCGCGAGGACCTGCTCTACGCGTTCGAGGATCAGCAGACACAACAGCAGACCACAGCCACACATAGTATAGCACACCTGGTGCCATCGCAGACGGTGGTACAAACCTTCAGTAATCCCGATGGCACCGTGTCCCTCATCCAGGTGAGCAAAACCCTGCAGGATTCACTCTTCCAGCACTGCTGGCTCAGCAGTGAGTTGCCAGTGACTGGGACGGGCTTTGGAGCAAACTCCTTTTGGTAGCTTAAGTTGTGCTTCAAAAATCCTGTCTTTGTCTTGCTTCCTTAAGCCAGCGGAGGAAGCAGTCCTGTCATCTCCCCACTTCCAGCTGCTGCCCTTGTGCTGCTTCCTCCCCTACGACAGCACAAGCGTTTCTGCAGCTGCTGGATTAAGCAGTTTAGGGCTCTGACCCGAGTTTAACCCATTTAAGGAACACCAGCACAGTTCCACGTGGGACCATACAACATCTGTGGTGGCAGTGAGACAAAGTGATGAGAGGAGAGGCCATGGAACTCCCTTCTTTTAACAATGTCGATGGCTTTAGCATCAAAATTTTAGCAGTCTCAAACATCATTTTTTGATATTCTCAGAACCATAAAGATAAAAACCATTTTTTTGTTTGTTGGTTTTTCAAATGGAAGCTTTCCAGGGCTTCCCCCGCCCCCTCCGGCCAGGCAGGCCTGCCAGGCTGCTTGTTTGCTCACCTGCTGATGAGCGTTTTCCCTAGTGTCCTCTTAGGCGCTGGGCACCTGGGATCCCTTTGACTTTCCAGCTTTTGTAGTGTGATTCTCCTTAGAAACAGAGCTGCACAGCTCCCCGCCCTTGCCCTTTCCCAGCTTTTAAAGGGGAAAAGGTAATTTCCAAATCCAGCGAGTTGGGGAGAATGAACTGATGGATACACCTGGGAACTGTCCTGCAGCTTCTGCTTGAGACACTGGGAGAATCCAGGAGAATCCAGTGTCTCCTCTGGGAATACAGGAGCTGACACCTTTTGGGGCTGTGCTCCTGTGTCGTGTCCACTCTGGAAGCTGCCACACAGCACGTTACTCCATCGCATGGTTTCCTCTCCTGGCCCTTCTGGGCAGCCCAGTATTTTCCATGAACCTTTTACTATTACTCTCTACAGGTGCAATGACTTTTAATCAAAAAGTATTTGAATGTGCCTTTGCTTGAGTTACGTGGATGTTTTCCTGCAGTAACAAATGATTTGACTGCGCTTTGTTGCCTCTTGCAGGTTGGTACCGGTGCCACGGTTGCCACATTGGCTGATGCCTCAGAGTTGCCAACCACAGTCACCGTCGCACAAGTCAATTATTCTGCAGTGACCGATGGAGAGGTAAGGAGCTGGGTCAGCCTGTGCACAGCAGAATTGTCCTGTCTGAACTGCGATAAAGTTAAATTCTCTGCAATTAAGTGGTCACTGAAAGCACCAAACCTTGCTACTCTACCCTGCAGCGTTAATCCATGGGAACACAAGGTATCTTGTGTGGTTTAATCCTCCGTGCTGGTTTGCCATTCAGTGTTGGGAGTGATGCCTGGGGTTTTTGGGGTCATTTTGGCTAGCAAAACGTGTTGCATGGCTCCAGACAAAACAGGACTGGTTCCCTGCTGCAGCTTTTAGAGAGCTTTGCAAGCAAATCCTGGAGAGGGCTGTATAAACGCGCATTAGTGCCGAGATGCTACAAGACACTGCAGAGCATCATGCTGTTGCTTATTTTTCTTCCAGGAATTTAAAACTTGGCAGAGCTTTTTCTGTTGAAGATTTGATCATGCCATTTCAGACTTGTAGATGTAAGCACGCGAGCTGCAGGTAGTTGGCTGCTGCTTGGCTACGCGCTGGATTTCTGGCCGAGGAGCGTCTGGCGAGGCCCGGCTGCGGCGCTCGGTGCCCGTGGGGCTTTCGTGGCGACAGGTGGCAGTGCAGAACAGCTTTGTCCGACACGAGACCGTATTTCTATCCGAGAGCCCAAGGGACATAGCCCGGTGTCGGGGGCTGCAGCCTTGGAGGACTTCAGAGCTGCTTTGAGGGTGGCACAACCGCCTGTGTGTCTTGAGACCCGAAAGGAAAATCTCAAAAGCCCCAATAGGAGTTGGATGCCTGCGTTCCCCTGATCTCTTTTGTGAATTAAATGTTTAATTTTGGACAAAATAAAGATGTGAAAGTAAACACGGGCCCAGCGTCCCTGTGCTGGCAGTGACTGTGGGTAGGCTCTGCCCTGCAGAGCTGTGCAGGGATCGGGGTTAGTCCTGGGCGAGCGATCCGGCAGCGCGACCTTGCCGTCAGTACGGAGGAGCACGTGGATAAGGGCCCCTTTTCCAGGCTCTCCTGCTTCCCTGTTGTGCCACGACTTAGCCGTCCTTGCAGGGCGTTGCACGTCACAGCGGTGAGCTGCTTTATTCTCAACTGTGTGTGACCATGTATTTAAAAAATTGCTTCTTCCCCACTCAGGGTCGCTTTAGTTTGGTTCTGGCGTGTGTCCACAAACCTGGATTGTATCCACCGTCTGCAATTTCTCCTCCTGTGGGCACTCAGGCTACACTGCATCTTTCTGAAAGATGCTCCAAAATCTGCTTCCTCTTTCCTTTTCTCGTTTCACTCTCTCCTTGCTCCCTCCTGGCTTTGGATCCTCCTGGGCAGGGTCATCTCTGGGGCCAGGCAAGCAGAGCAGTTCCTTGGACATCAGGCTGCTGGCTCAGCTTGTGCTTGTGTGAGGAGCCAGCCCTGCTCCTATGGACCAGTTACCTCCTTCCATTCTAATAAACGGAGGGATTGCTTTTTCATCACTTTCTGGGATCTCCCTATTAGTGTGTGCCAGAGTTTTAGTGAGATGATGAGTGGCTTGTAATGTTTATGGGGATGGGAAGAGAGACAGGAGAGAAGAGATCCTCCTGCAAAGCAACCGGTAGGATTTGTTGGCCGATGGGCCTTCATCGTGCGGTTCTCTAGACGTTTGATCCACTGCTGCTTGCTGGTTTGCATCCTGGTGGGGTTTTGACCACACACTCGATGTCCCACGAGTTGTGAGGTCCCAAATGCACAAGCAAAGGTTGAGTGGAAAGTGAGAAGCTGGGGCTGGGTGATCTTTAGGTGCTATGGGCTCTGTCTGTGTAAAGGTCTGAAGTAATGGAATTTAGAGTGCCTAAAGTACGTGAACCAAGGGGTTTTTTCCTACCGTTTACTTCTATTTGTGGTGTTAGCACAGCACAAAAATTCCAGGTGGGAACTCAAATGACTTTGTGCCAAGTGCTGTGAAAGTAAACCCTGAGTGAGAACACACTCTGTTCCCCAAAATGACAACAGATGGACGCAGACAAGTGGGTTCTGGGGGGGTAAGATGAAGCCCTGTCCCTTGTGGGGTGGTGATCTGTGCCCGGCTTTCGAGCTCCACAGAAACGCAGCTGCTTCGTAGCCTACACGGATGGACACGGATCCGAGTACAGCCATGATCTAACCATTGTCCGGACTTTGCTGGGCCTGGCTGAAAAAGAGGGCTTTGAAGGAGGTGCCCCAAGTGTTCAGGGGAAATGCCTTCCACGTGTGTGAGAGCATGGTCCCCCTTTGAAGCTGGAGCATATGGAGAACAGCAGCTCGAGCCATGGGCTCATTAAAAATTTATGGCTGCGAGAGGATTGAAGGTCCAAAGATGCTCCCAGGTGCCTCCCCAACATCTTCCCTGAGGCCCTTTTTCATGATCCAAGTCTCTCGGAGCACATGCAGGATTCTGCAGAGACATCTTCTGGCTCCATCCTTTTGGAAGCAGCCGCCCGTTGGGATGACTTCCTATCCCAGAGCCTGTCTTTTTGTTTCCCCCCCGTAGGTGGAGCAGAACTGGGCAACGCTACAGGGGGGCGAGATGACCATCCAGACGACGCAGGCATCGGAGGCCACGCAGGCAGTGGCATCGCTGGCAGAGGCGGCGGTGGCAGCGTCGCAGGAGATGCAGCAAGGAGCAACTGTTACCATGGCACTCAACAGGTAGGGCTGAGCAGAGCAGACACAGAATATTCAAGGTTGGAAGGGAACTCTAGAGATCATCTAGTCCAACCTTCCTGCTCCAGCAGGGACACCCAGAGCATGTGGCACAGGGTGGCATCCAGGCGCGTTTTGGAGACCTCCAGAGAAGGAGACTCCACAACCTCCCTGGGCAGCCTGTTCCACTGCTCTGTCACCCTCACACCGAAGAAGTTCCTCCTCACATGGAGATGGAACTTCCTGTGTTGCACCTTGTCCTGTCACTGGCCACCACTGAGAAGAGCTTGTCCCCTTCCTCCCTACATTCCCCCTTCATGTATTATACATGTTAATCAGATCCCCCCTCAGCCTTCTCCAAGCTAAACAGGCCCAAGTATCATCATGAAAAGCATCTGCCTGTGCTTCCTCCAGCTTCCCATCATATCCAACGGCACAAAGGCCATGGCACACGAGGCCAGGAGAGGCTTTTTCATAGGGAATTATCTAACCCAGGAGTCCTCAGGACTGTTCCCGAGTGCCTTTGTAGCCACAGGAGCACACTGAAATGGAAATCGGTTGGAAAAAATGGATAGTAACCGTATCCTCTAGCGATCCTGTTTGTACAGCAAGGGTCTGGTTACAGAAGTAAGCCAGCTAAGCAACCAAGAGCCACCATGTGCTAAGAGCACCTCTTAAGTAAGCTGGTCACGTTCTCCCTCTGTATGGTTAATGGCCCATTATTATAAGGCTTAGAAAAAGCTGAATTTCCCTGTTTTGTGGCAGCATAGCCTCTCTTCAGGATTCGGAATCTGTCTCGAAGGCTGGTGTTTCTCCCAAAATACATTTCTGGAGCAGGTGTTGAATGAGCAGCAACGTGATGGTGCTGCTTCATCATGGAGTGAGCTTGGTTAGGCTTTTTGGTGGTACCCAAAGGCACCTCAGGTGTTTCCTGGGGTCTGTGCAGCTGGAAGCAGCATCCTCGCTCAGCTCCAGGGAGTTGCTCAAGCTCTGCCTGCTGTTCTCCAAGCTGGGAATGGTTGTGGCTCATGCAGCTGCATGCCAGGAGGGCAGTAAGAAGTGTGTGACCAGCCCCAGCAATGCAGAAGGTTTCATGCTGGTGAGGGATCGACAAAATACTGTGTTCATCCACATCAGGATCCTGTGGCAGATGTTGGCCAGGGCAAAGGACATTCAGCAGGTTGTTTCCAAATCGCTATTGTAAGTGAATCGAAATCAAATCTAGAACTGCTTCTTCTGTCCATCAGATACGTTATTTTCTGCTACTTGCAGTCGTTGTGGATGATTAAATGGGCTTTTCTTTAACAAATAGTTCCACTGTAAAAGTGAAATTAATCCAGGAGATTCTAAAAACTCCAGCTAAAATAACTCGGTGTGGAACCACACAAAAGAACTGCCCTAGGCTTTTGATTTTATTTCATGCCATGCCCCTAGTTGTAGCCCTTCAGGTCCCAGTTGTCTTCTCCTGCTGACTGTGACGAGGCTGGATGGGCTGCCCTGCAGAGCTCCTCCATGCAGAAGGAGGTGTCTTCTTCTCCACAAAACACTCCATGCAACTTTTCTGTCTTTGTCCTACCTGAAAGAAGGTCTCAGAAAGAGGCTTGAAGAGCTAATGGCTCTTAGCAGCTCTGGAAACTTTATGCCCAATTTAGCTCAAAGCTGCTATCTCACATTCCTGCTTTGATGGCTGCTGATGGAGAACCCATGTCTCTCGCGGTGCCGTGTGGAGCAATATCCCTGCAAAGAGCATGTGGTGCCAGAGGAAACAACTGCTCTCAGCTTTGGGGTTGGGAAATAGCAGGCCTACTAAGAAAAGACAAGGTTGGGGGGGGTAATTGATTCATTGATTTGAACTAATTAATGTTTCTGGAGCACACTGTAACTGGAGAAAGCTTTTATGCAGCACATCATTATTATTTTCAGGGATGCTGATGTCACAGATTATTAGAATACTAAACTGCCCTTGGAAATGGGTTCAAATAAATGTTGTGTGAGGGCCTGAGAAATAGGGTTGCACCAGTAAATCCGTGTTTTCTCCCAAATTTGCTGTGAGCAACTGGTTTTCCTGCACTGTTAACTGCTGCCATAGAGCTGCGGATTCACCAGAGATTAACTGAGGGAAAAAGGAAGACAGGACAACAAAATAGTCTGGTTCCATAGCAGTGTTTAAGAGCTGCTATGTAAAAACAAAAATACATCCTGCATGGATTCAGCTGGAAAATACATGAGGTTTAAGCAGGAAAGAGAAGCAACAAGTAGGAAATCCTTATAAAATACTTGAATCAATCGATCTACAGAGAACAAGTTAGAGAGAAGTGTTCTAGAGGAAGCCACATGAGTTCTTTGGTCTCTCTTCCATAGGAAAGGCTGAAAAAATATCAGCTTCTCAGTTCATTAAGGTGAGGACTGGTAAGAGATTCAGCTGTACAATGAAGGTGGTTTGGGAGTAGATCGGTGAATAGTTGTAGGTCACCAGAAGTAGCTAATAGTCATCCAGGAAGGCTGGAGAAACCTGAGTACCTGGTGAAGGATCCTTGTAGCTCTCTTCCTGTGCAGCAAAATGGCAAATAAAATCTGCTGTCAATAAGTGCCAAGTAATACACACACAAAGAAATATCTCATATATTCAGCAAAGTGCTCAGGAAACTGTCCTGCAGGAGACTTTCGTTGTGGCTGTTCAGTTTGGGGAAAGAAATTACTGGGAAGCCCATAAAATCATGAGGAAAATGAAAATGTAGTATCAGAGTTCAAGACTGCCTAACAAAACTGAGGAGATGGTTTTCAGGCTACCAGAATCCAACCTTTTTATTCACACAGCACCTAGTTAGATGTGCAACTCGCTGCCACAGGATGTTGTGGAAGCAAAGAGTAGAAATGGGTTTCAAAGGGGATGAGATCAATCAAACCTGCTGCAGGAAATCAATATGTTGTGGCCTGCTGGAAGCGGAGGGGATGCAGGAGGAGAAGGATCACACGCTGCTTCCTAAATACCTGGTATTGCTGCGTGAGGGGGCCTTTGATCTGCCACAATCACACAGAATCCCAGGATGGCTGAGGTTGGAAGGGATCTCCAGGGATTCCACAGTCCAGCCCCTGCTCCAGCAGGGACACCCAGAGCACGGGGCACCCGGGCGCATCCCGGCGCGATGGCAGATCTGCAGAGCAGGAGCCTCCGCAGCCTCCCTGGGCAGCCTGGGCACCCTCACACCAAAGATATTCTTAAGATCAGACCTCATTCACATGAAGAAACTCAATAACACAGTGAATCCCACTCTTGAGGTGTTTATACTCTCTCGACCTGCGATGCTTAGTTAGAACGGGTCCTACCGAAGCCAAGCTGTTGGTTTATTTGCTCTTCATCCTAATTCTCCCCCTCCTGCTCCCCGTGTCTGCAGCGAAGCAGCCGCCCACGCCGTAGCCACGCTTGCTGAAGCCACCCTGCAAGGCGGAGGGCAGATCGTCCTGTCCGGAGAAACCGCAGCAGCAGTGGGAGCGCTCACCGGAGTCCAAGACGCCAACGGTAAGACTGAGGCAAAGCTTTGCCTCAAGGCACTGGTTTTCCATGGCTCTCACGTGGGTTTTTTTCCTCTTTCTCACTTGAGATGTCACGATACTGCCCGTAACGTCGTTCTGCCTCGCTGCAGGTTGTCATTAACTCGAGTATGATTTAAAAGCCCAGGACTAAATGGTGGCACCAGCCTATTTGCTTCCATGGGGCTGGTGACTGGACTCAAAACCATAGTTTTGAGGGAAAGGTCAATATATCTCTACTCTGGTGCCCAGCACCAGAAGGCCACAAATTTGTTGACTAACATAGTTGTTATAATAAACTTGGGTCCAAAATAGTTCCCTGTGGAGTGGCAGAGAGTCTAGCCCAAGTATTATTACCCACTTCCTTCCCTTCTCTAGTTTTTTTTTGGTATGTTTGTTGGCTGCTCTTGAATGAACTGTTGCTTTTCTGCCTGGATAACACTACTCGGTCACCCATCACCAGTGCAACCTTGGGCAGGTTGCACTTTCCTTATGACTTTTCATCGTGCCACTGTCTACAGATAATGACATCCTAGGGATTTTTTCTAGCAGTTCTCAACTACTTCTGAATGTCTCTTTTGCCAAGTCTGGTGACTTGTAGTCGTTCAAACTAAGCTGGTAATGAATAAATTGCTACATTTGTGAAAGCTGCTTCAGAGGCTGTAGCAGATCTGGCTAGCGTGCCTCTGACACCTTTCCCAAGGCTTCCAGGTTTCGGGAAGAAACTCGCTGCTTATTTGGGTGAAAGGGAAGCAGAAAGGTCAAAATCCCTTCTGAAAGGGTGCCAACTGTGCAGCTGAAAGGCAACATTGCCCTGAGGATGGGGATATTTGAGCTCTCATTGCCTGAGGGGGAAAGCTGGAGCAGGACCTGCTGCCTCCTCACCCTGCTCGTGAAGCACAAGTCTTTGCAGATCAGCCCTGGACTTTGACTTCCAGGGAAATCCTCCTCTTGTATGGAATGCACTCCCTTGGCTGGCAGTGAAAAAGGGCAGCTGGAGGGAGGGATAACTTCTCCCCAGCACCTTCCAGGTTTTTGCTGTGGAGTCAGCCAGCCTGAAGAGGGAGCAGAAATAAAGTGAGAGCCCCATGTGCAGAGCCAGGAATGCAACTGGTCCGGGAGGACGGAGGGGAGTCGGGCCGTATGAGTGCTCTGCTGGCAGCACGTCACAAGGGAGATGGGAAATGGCATTTACTGAAGGAAGGATCTGGCCCTGGATACTCCAAAGCAGCAACTAAGCAGATTTGCGCTGGCGCGTTAGCGTCTTTTTGAGAAGAAAAAGTGGGATCTGCACCTCTGCCCCCTTCGGTCCCTTTGCAAAGTGCTTTCAAGGTCCGGATTCCTCTGGATGCTTCCCCTGCACCACTTTCCTCCTCCACCCCTTTCCTGGACCTGAGTCACTCCACCTCCTTCATCCAGCGTTAATATCCTTTTAATGCGCGCTGGGTTTTTCGTTCTCTTTTAGAGTTGGAAATCAGATGGGATTTAGAGTGCATTAAGGGGAGAGCGGGGGCAGCCTTTTCCTCGACGCAAAACCTCGCCCGCAGCCCCTCTCCTTGCTTCCACTGCTCTTCGATTCGCTCTAATCTCCGGTGGTATTAAAGGGAAGGGCTTTGTCTGCGCGCTAGTCCTTGGAAGCGCCGGGTTTATTACGTAACCAGCTAATATATCTCCCCTAGGGCTGGAGGAGATGCGGGTATCCATTCCCGCTGCCTCTCTCTCCGGGGATGGAGGGCAGATGGATTTCCAGCTCTGGCACTGGCGCTCGGGATTTGTCTGCCCTTACGTACCCGCGGGGCCGGGCTCCGGGCGCGGGCACCGGCCCGGGCACCGACGCTCCGTTATTTGATGCTCCGCTCCGAACGCGCTGCTGTCAGGAGCTGAAGCGGCCGGTGATTTGGTGCGAGCGGTTGCAGGAAGGAGACGCAGGGCGGGAAATGGCTTCTAGAGCCCTAATAAAATTAACCAACAAATTTCCCCTGGCTCGCCATTGCTCGCGAGGTCTTAATTTGCCAATATTTCCAATAAATGCTTTTCTTTAGGAATGCTTTTACACATCCGTAGTTGCTTTTGGCGGAGTTTTTCATCATTTCTCTGGGCTGCTCTCCCCTGGGGGTATAAATTTATCCCCAACCTATTGGTAGGCAAACTGAGACAGTAGTTTAACCAATTTGCTCACAGGCAGGTAGGGTGTTCCAGCTCCCGCCTTTAGCCAAGAGATATAATGATTTTCTTTTTTATTTTGTTCTTCACGTGCTGTTTTTTCCCGCCCTCCCTCCGGCATCTCAACAACAAAGTGATACAAAAGACAGCTAAAAAGAGGCAAGTTCTGCACATTCCCGGAGCTCTCGGGAACTGGGACTGAACTCAGCGCTGCAAGGAACAGGGAGCCAGAGGATGGGCTGCGGATAATCTCGTGATCACTTACATTTATAGCGAAGGGAAACAAGATCTCCCGCCTCGACGCAGTGACAAACTAGCTGAGTGCATTATGGTTTTCCTGCCCCTCGGGCGCAGCTGGCCTGGGTCAGGATGTGGGAACCGATGACCCGGCGGTCTGAGCCTCAGATAGGTTCCTAATTGCCTGGAATTTTCACCCAAGGAATTGCATGGAGCTGCAGCAAGGTGTCGGGCTGAAGCTGGGGCTCGGGAGCGCTCCGGGAAGCAGGGAGCTCTGCCCTGGCATGGAGGCAGCTCCGTGCCAGGCTGCTGGAGGCCGCCCAAGGCGCCCGGCTGTGCCCAGGGAAACTCGAGCCGCGGCGGGAAGGAGAGGCGCCCGTGCCAGCTCGCAGCCTGGGCCCCCGCGGCCCGAGCATCCGCAGACTGCAGCCTTTTGTTCCCCATTGATCCCGTCAGGGGCTGGGAAGCAGCTTCGGCTACAGCTTTTCTGCCTGGGTGTTTAAATATTGATGAAGCCGGTGCCTGAGCGGCCGCGGCGCACGGCAGAGCTGTCCCAGTGAGAGATGTGGGACCAAATTCTTCTCCGTGGTGGCCAGTGGCAGGCCAAGGGGCCGTGGGGACAAGTTGCAGCGCAGGCAGCTCCGTGTGGCCGTGAGGAAGAACTTGTTTGGGGTGAGGGTGCCCGAGCCCTGGCCCAGGCTGCCCAGGGAGGCTGCGGAGGCTCCTGCTCTGCAGATCTGCCACCGCGCCGGGATGCGCCCGGGTGCCCCGTGCTCTGGGTGTCTCTGGGTGTTTCTTTTTTTTTTTTCCATTTTCTTTCTTTTTTTTCTCCATTTTCTTTCTTTTTTTTCTTTCCTTTGAGGAAGAAGGATCCAAATGGATCCCTAGCAATTTGCAAAGAGCAAAGCAGGCAGGAAGAGGAGAGGGCAGCAATCTCACCAAGCCCTCCCAGTGGGCACCACAGTTGCTTGGGTTTGCGGGATATCTTTTTAGGGAAAAATCCCCCCAATCTCCCTAATATTGGCCGGACTTCTCAGCATCACACGGGATCATGGAACTGTTGAGGCCGAAGGGACCGGGGGCTGTCCCTGGGCCGCCCCGTTAGCGCCCCGGCCGCTGTCCCGCCTCTCTCCGGCCACTAATCCGAGCCCACGCCGGCGGCTCAGGCCGGCCTGCTGACACGGGGCCGTCACCAGCACCGCGGTGACACTCCGGGACCCGTGACGAGGCGGCGGCTGCTGACGATTAGGCTTTGTCTGCCCACCAACCGGGGCTATAAATAGTGGCTCGGACGTCTCCTCCGCGCGCCCTGCCCGGGGCAGGTCTCTCCATGGGCTCCCCCAAGCAGGTACTGCCCAACACAGCCACATGCAGCCGCCTTTTCCAGCCCAAATCCCGAGCTTTTGCAGAGCACCCGGACCACTCCGGGTATGGAATTAGGATTGTCAGGAGGCTGATATCCCCAGGATGCTGAACATGGCACAATGTGATCATTCCTGGGTATGATGCTTGTTTTTGGGGCTGGTGACACGCTCCAAATCTATGATAGGAGCTCCTTGGCAGGAAGGGGCTTTCTTATTGTAGGTATTTTTTGGCTTTTTTTTTAATTAGTGATATAATGCAGGTCTCCTCTGGACCATGTCAAGGAGCACAAGCAGAACTGGAGCCCCTGAGCACCTGTTTTAGGTCCCAAACTTGCTTTAGAACCAGCAGAGACGGACGGCAGCATCCCGGGAGGCACCGGGAGCAGCTCAGCTCCTGCCCTCTCCCTTGCTCTCCTCCAAAAGGCAGGTTTGGGCTGATTTTTACACCATCCAGGATGGGAAGTCAGCCCTTCCAGCAGTAGGGAGCCCTTTTCTTCTTGAGCATTTTTATGGCACTTCCCTAAATCCCGCTGGCTTCCGCGAGATGCCGTCAGCAAACGAGCCGCCATCCGACCTCATCCGCTGGCTTTTGGGCGACCTCAGAGCATCTCCAGGACCTCCCTTGCCCTCGCCGTCCCCCCCTCCCCTGGTGAGGCTTGATATCCATCCCTGTTATCAGGCAGTGCCGACTTACAGGCCCTCCAGCTGTCACAGCCGACGCTGTGTCCCGGTTTAGGCAAAGGCCATTTACCTTCCACGTGTCCTGAATTAGGGGAAATGGACAGGAGGGCTGGGTCTGTTTAAAAATTAAAGCTGATTACAAGGCATTAACGTTACATTTAAAGGAATAGGCAGCAGCCCTCCTCGTTGGGCGCAGTTGCAATATGTTCCCTTTTGTTCTGGACTGGAGGAGGGCGCAGGACTGGCTGGGGTTTCCTCCTGCATTTAGCTATAAATGTGAGAAGAGGAGCAATTTGGTGCCAGCTGCGATACTGAAAGCACTTCTGGTCCTGCAGGCAGCTCCCCGCTTTGGGAGGGTGTTGGAAAGCTCAGGTTTTCTCGGACCATCTCCAGTTTCCCTCGGAAAATTCTGACGCTCTCGCTGTGGCTTCTGAATCGCTGCCTTTGGAGGCCTCGTGTTTGGAGGATCTCAAGTGCTTTGCACCTACATTCGTAGGGCCCATGCCAAAATGCGACCTATACCAGGGTGGAGAGCAATAATCGGGGGGAAAAACCTGTTTTTTTGTTATTGTAGCTTGTTTTTTTTTTTTTTCCATCAAGGCTCACACAGAGGTAGCTGGATTTCAAGGAATTCTTAGTCCGAGACCTTCAGGGCCAAGGAAGCAAAGGGCCAAGGCTGCTCCATGCCTACACAGGAGGTGCTATTCCTCCTGGGGAAGGTGGGAGCTGGGGAATGATGCGGATTTAAGGATGGGCAGGACCGGTGTCTTCCCTTACGGACACGAGCCTTCATAAGGGCCTTTGCAGCGTGGTTTTTCTGCTGCCTTTCAGCAGCCCTGACCACGTTCCTTCCCTTCAGATAGCTCTCGCTTGCCCAGGTTCTCCCGAATCACCCTGGTTTTCCTCACACCTTGCACCCAAGGCCGTAAGGAGTGAATCCAGCTGGGCACGCCGAAGAAGAGATCTGTTTTGCCAGAAATCCCTGTGCTGCTAGGCTGAATTTGAAGCCCGTTTCTTGGGAATGTTTCTCCACGCAATATTCCTCCAGATCCCTGCATCTTCCTCTCAGAGCCCTTCAGTAATCCACGTGGCTTCAGAAGCACTTACACCGTGCAGGGTATCTGCAAAGATGCAATGTCTGCAGCTATTGCAAGGTGCAATCTTGGCACGTTGCAAAGGGGCTAAGCATTTTGGCAGGTCGAGCGGTGCTTGTGTTGGCTGCTGTTCTCCATCTCTTAGCAAGACTTCCCTCTGCTTCATCATTGCAGTTAATTTCCAGGTGGTCCTTTCACTCTTTGGTGACAAAGTCCCCAACAAAGACGCTTTATGGGACAGTGGATGAGGACAAAACTTGCTCGTGTGGGTCTTGTCTGCAGTGTGCAACCCCCGAAGCATCGATTTGGGTGGATGGTAGGTTAGGCTGAGACCAAAACCAACCTGTGCTGGCTGCTCATTATCAAAAGCTGCTCTCTGCTCCCAGGACGAAGCAGTTTTGTGACAGACTCTGCCTAAAGCAACAATCTATTCACCCCACAAGCTCAGCCCGGGATTTTGTGCTGTCCCACGTGGCCCATGCATGGAAAAGCTTCCGCGTTGACACCAGGCAGGAACCACCCGAGAGCTGCCACGGGGCGATGGGCGAGTGCCGACGTCCCCGCCTCGTCCATGGTCACGTTGCCCGTTTCCTACCACTTGTAGGAACCACTAACCCACTTGTGCCTCCAGCCCCGTCGAGGGCTCGGGGAATTGAAAGAGCAGCCTGCGATTACTGTGGATCAGGGCAGATGGAATCTGCCTAATCCCCGGCGTCCCCAGGCTGCAGGTTGCGCGCACGGCATTCGCCCTCCGAGCGGGTCCTCCTTGGCCACCAATGGGTCCAGATCCGGGCTCCTTGTACACGGAGACCCTTTGGAAAACGGGCCTGCGCTTTGGGCGGGTGGAGGCTGGGGTGACCCCGGGGTGCTCGCGAGCTGCAGGCTCTTAATGGCCACCTGCGGGCGCAGGGTGCAATCCGATCCAAATGGGAAGCTGGCTGAAATCCCGGCAAGCTGTCGCGGCCGGGGGAGGCAGCTCGGGAAAGGAGACGGTCGCTGCAAACTCTGCCCCCCGCCCGGCCCCGCGGAAAGGGGGAACACGTCGTGAGCTCTGCAAGGGGCGAGCGGGACTCCCATGGGTGCATCGCCCAGTGCCCCGCTCTGCAGCGCCGTTCGACCAGCCCCTGGTCCCCAGTGTCAGACTGGAGCTTTCTCCTCCTCTGCAGAACTGCCCAGGCTTGCTGCTCCCAGCGCTCTCCTTCCCTGCCCAATCCCTCCTTCCAGGGCTTGCACATGGACCGCTGCTAGCTGGGGATGCATCCGTGCAAAGTGCCATTGGCTTTCGGGCTTCCATTGCCTTTACAAGCCCCCGTGCTCCTCGAGGGCGCCGCGGCCGCTCCCGGAGCACGGGCTCCACCTCTTCATTCCTGCCTCTCCTTTTTCCTGGGAGCGCCTAGAGGTTCGATCTGCAGCCGGATTTATCCTCCGCAGTGGGTCCCTGCAGCAGGGGCTGATTTCAAGGGCTAAAAGCACAAGCCCATCTGTCTGGTGCCCCTGGGGCATAATAAAGAGCCCCATCCTGCAACCGCGGAGCCGGCTCGGTGCAGAAGCATCTCCCGTGCCCACATTGCTCCGGCACAAGGAGGAAGATGATGGGATTCAATTCCCTTTCCCAAGTGGCTGCGTGGGACCTTCAGCCTCCCGTGTTTCCAAGCCTCTGTCCCGGGGTTAGACGTGGCCCTGGGAAGGGCAGCGTTCCTCCTTTGAGGAAGGACCCGCTCGCTTGTGCTTCAAGGTGCCCATGGGTTGTGGACGAGCCCGGGGTGCCGCCGCTTGCTGCTCCGTGGCCAGGGACGTTCTCAGGTGGCTGTGTTGGAGGCATCCATAGGGCACCCTCATCTACAGGTGCCTGAGCACCAGGAGGCCATTTGTCACCATGGGCCAAGTCACAGCTGGGTAAATGGGCAGCGTGAGACCCGCTGGAACATCCCTGCTCTCCCTGCTGCAGAATGAGCCCTCGCAGTAGCCGAGCAGAAGGCTCCAAGGTAAAACCCCCTTTTCCTTGCCCTCCGAGCAGCCAGGAATGCTGCTCCCGGTGTCCCCCCGGGAAGGAGCCCGCCCCACGGCAGAGCGCCTGTCCCTGCAGGCCCCCGTCTCCCAGTGACCTTCTCAGCTCCCGAAGACAGCTTGGCTTTGCGGTAAAGCAGCTCATGTGACAGCAGTAATCCGCGGCCAGTAAACAGCTGTGCAGGAAGATTGCAGGGGAATCGCCCTATTTTCCCGCACCGCCGGCCGGCACGCGCCCCGGGATGCTGCCCGCCGCCCGCCCAGCCCTCCGGGAGCTTCCCATGGACTCGGCCGCCCTCGGAGCGGTCGCTGCGGCCGGAGCCCGGCTCCACTGTGAGGCTGCGAAAGGTTCCCGGGCCCTAGAGATGTCCCAGGTCCTGAGGAGGGAGAGCTGGTGCCCTCGTCAGCCTGGAATTGGGTTAATCCCGGTGCTTCTTGTACACCTGAGCAGTGCCTGGCTGGGCCTGCGCCTCCCTCGTGTCCCTAACGCCCTCATCCCTGCCGTGACTTCACACCCCAAGTGTCTCCATAGGGAAGTCCTGCCAGCCTGGATGGGACTCGAGAGTGCAGCTCACAGCCCGACACCCAGCCCGTGCAGCCCTGGTTCCCCGCGGCACAGGGACCCGGGCGCCTTCACTCCCATAGGGAGCACTTGCTCCGCAGCCGCATTCCCAGGTTTCGTCCGCGGCCCGCCAGCACGCGGCCGGATACAATCCCTGATTCCTGTAAGCCATGGAGCAGCCGCAGCCATCTGTTCCTCTCGGAAACATCAGCTATTAAACTGCCCCTGCTCGGGGCAGGAGCCCTCGCGGGCAGAGCCGCTGCCGCCCGGTCCCCGGAGGCGCCCGGCTCTGGCCGCCCGGCTCTGCCCTCGCCGGAGCTTTGTGCTCGCCCGCATTAGGGGGCTCTAATTGCCACGCGCCGCGGCCGCCCCGTTCCCAAGGTGCACGTCCAGCTAATGGGAGCTGGATTTTAGTGCCGCCATAAATCTAGGATGGTGGAGCCCTTTGAAGTCGCCGGCAGCAGCAGGCGGAGGGGCTGGTGTTCGATTACCGTCGGGGTGGTGGTCGCTGGGGGCTTCCCATCGTTGCCACCCTCGGCCGAGCCTGTGCTCTGGTTCTTGGATCCGAACCGCGCTTCCGAGTGGGAGTTCAGTGTTAGAGAGGTTTCAAGTCCCACTGTGAATTAATAAGACCGGGCTTTTGCCAGGTTTGGGGGTTAGGTCTGCATTCCTGCTTCTGGACAGCCCCATGGCTGGGACCAGGACAGACATTCCTGCTGTCCAGAAGCCGGACACTGGCCTGAGCTGTCCGGAAGCAGGGAAGGGATCTCCGGGCACTCATTCCGCCTCATTCTTGGATCACATTTGTGACTGATCCCATCCCTGTGAGCTCCGTATTTGCGCGCTCGAGCTCCAAAGGGCCTCGCATGGTGCAGAAGCTCCAGAGCTCCTGGGCCTCCACAACCTGCGATTTCACTTCACATCAGCCCTCTCGGGTTGAGACCACGACTCATCCTGTGTTTTCATCCAGCCCGGGGGCACGGACGGGACGAGCTGCGGCGCTGCCGAAGGGAAAGTCGGGCTCTCCGGGCTGGCGCGGGCGCCGCGGGAGAGAAGCCGCCGTTCCGGAGGTGCCGCCTGCCCATGAATGCTGCGCTCTGTTGCGGGACAGGGCAGTTCCTGCCGAACGAGTCGGGGAAACGCTGGGAAAAGGGGTTTTAGATGAAGCCAGAGACTATCTGGTTACGCGTTACCTCGCTGGCGGAACAATAGCTGCTTTATCCCAGCATGTGTTAAATGCTCTGTAGTATATGCTAATGTTCGTGTTCACATGTGATCCAGCGTGCAGCCTGCTAACTTGGGAAGCTCCTTTAGATCCGTGTCTGGTGTAGCCTTAAAAATACCCTGAGCAGAGGCCGAGCGCACGGATTCCAGCATCTTCCCAGCGTGGAGCTCGTGGGGATGCAGCACTGCTGCTCTGGCAGGTGTTCCTGCCCCTCCTTCCTTTCTCATCCGTCGGTAACGCAGGGGATAGTGGAGAGCGATGCCGGAGGCGGCCCGAGCGCCAAGAGCAGCGGCTGCTGCTCCTGCTCCTGCCCTCGATGCTCCAGCCGAGCCGCTCGTCTCAACGTTTGCAACATCCCCTGCTCGCCCGTCACTTACTCTCCCGTGCATGATGTGCTGCGATAGAGGTACAAACGCTCAAGTTGCTGTTCCTAATCTCACAGTAGTGCTTCCTATGCGGACACCGAGTTCATGTACACACTGAATTCACGTCTGCTGAGTTCGGGGCCACTGAATTCACATATAAAGCCCAGGGAGCAGAAGGATGCTCGTTCCCGTGAACGTATATTTGACCCCAATTACTGCCGTCCACAGCTGTAGCATCTGCCTTTTCCTTGGCCTTTTACCCTTGCATTTTATGGCCAGGCTTCCTAGTGCCCGGCTTGCAAGTGGGGCCAGGCTTCCTAGTGCCCGGCTTGCAAGTGGAGCCAGGCAGAGGGGTACCCAGCTGAGTCCTGTTTTGGGGTGGTAGTTTCCAGGATCAGGATCCAGCTCGTGGATCCAGATCCTGCTGCCACTGCTGCCTCCCTGTGTTTCTTAGGGATAAAAGGGAAAGAATACTCCTTTTTTTTTCCCGTTTCTTCCCATAGTTAAGGGAAAGGTGGCAGAAGCTGGATATATTTATGACTCGTATCCTGCAGCCTCGCAAATAATTATCTGCTTCATTAAAATATATATTAATATATATATAAAAAGTATTTTAAATCCAAATGACTGTATATAAAAAGACTAAAACGGTTTTTAGTCCTTCAAACAAGCAATATAAGACTCTATTGATTTTAAGTGGGACTGCCTTAATTCTTACAGTAGCATTTAATAAACTGTATAGGAAATTATAGCATCCTAAAAAAAGAAACCAAAAAAGAGCGGGGAAGTTAGCAAGGTGCTTATGGCAAAATATATCAGGGATCCTTACGAGGTGCCTTTCCAGAAGCTTTAAGGTGCTCTATGGACCTTCTGTCCGGTCACCAGTTTAATAGCTGCTGTTTCAGACAGGAGCAGACTAATTTCTGAGGTGTTTTCCCCGCTCTGCTTTGTGAGCAGCTTGGCCCTGCCTGCACCTTGTGCTCGGGCTGAAATAACTTCCCCCTCCTTCCTTGTAGAAGAAGCCAAGTGCAAGTGGAGCAGACCCGGGGCATTGGGTGCTTTGCTTTCCCTATTTTTACCCGCCTTTCCCACGGATGTGATTGTCCGTGATGGGCTGCTAATCTCATCAGGTGTGCCCTTCGCGGCGCAGCGAAGGCAGCCGATCAGGGCAGCTTAGAAGGGCTCTTGGCTAAGCTCTGCCCTGCCGAGCCCGGGTTGCAAAGTTTGCGGTGCGCAGGTGGACGCGTGCCGGGTTAGTCTCCTGCTCGCATGGTCCTCAGCTCACCTTCTGCACCCGGAGCGGGCTTGGTTTTAGAGGGGCTTGTGTTGGAAACCCAAAACTCGAGGCTACCTAAGGGCTGAGCTTCGTATGCAAGGTGTAGCCTAGACACAGCCTGAGCCCGTGTCTACTTGTTGTTGTTGTTATGGGGTTTTAAATTCACCATCACCATCCTACAGGGAAGGGACAGGTAACATTATGTAAGGCTTAAGGCACGAGGCTAATCCACCGTGAGGATACCAAACTGCTCCTTTGCTTGCTTTCCCAAGCACCCTTTTCCCGTATTTTTCTTCCAAGAAGAAAACAGTGCTCAGCCCCATGAAAGTAAGAACAAAACAGCAGACCCAGGATTTCAGATGAATCATTTCCAACGTTAAGAATTACGGAGTTTCACCTGATGGTACTATCCTCATTGCAGACCATCGCAGCTGGAAGACTTCTGGTCTGCTGGGAAGGGACTGGAAAGCGGAATATGGCAGTTGGGAAGTGTCATCGGTGAAGGACACAGAGGAAGAACTGAGGAGGAACTGCTTCACTGTGAGGGTGCCAGAGCCCTGGCACAGGCTGCCCAGGGAGGTTGTGGAGTCTCCTTCTCTGGAGGTCTTCAAAACCCGCCTGGATGCCACCCTGTGCTCTGGGTGCCCCTGCTTGAGCAGGAAGGTTGGACTAGATGATTTCTAGAGGTCCCTTCCAACCTCAGCCATTCTGTGATTCTGTGAAGGAGTTGTTGCCATCCACGTCTTGAAGACGATGGGTCTCTGCTGTGCCAGGGAAGAGTTTGAGCACTGAGGTGGCTCTCCGGGGCCTCTGCCTCTTTCCATGAAGGTGCTGGGGCTCCAGAGGAGGTAGTTCTATGAGCACCACTCAATTCCTTTCTGTATGTCACTTAGTAGGTTGGGTTGTCCCCTCCAGGGATGGAGATTCTTGTAAACCAGCAGCTTCTCAAAACCAATGTTTGATATCAAAACACTGAAACTTAAAAAAATCCCCAAGGAATGACAATAAAAATGAAAGAAATCTCTCCAGGGATCTTGTTAGTCACTTGGCAGACAGTGTGGTGGACTTCAGCTTTCCAGGATGAAAACTGTGTCTGCGTATTCTCTTGGATTGTATATTGAACAAAGTGGGACAGTCTGGGAGGCTGAGGAGTGGTCTTGAAGGTGGAGGTGGTGCAGGGAAGACAACGGTGGCTTCTGGGCTGCTGTGTCCTTCCTATGACCCATGCAGTGGTTGATGCAGATGTTGCTTCTCAGTTCATCTCTTGTGCTTACCTTCCATTTCAAGGAAAAGTCAAGGCTGTGTTGGGACCCCCTAGATTGTAACTCACTTGAGTGCTCCATCTGTGAGCTGCCCTGGCTCAGCTTAACTTCCAAAATTTCAGGTGCTTTGTGTTCAATATCTCTTGGATGTGATTCTTGACTAGAACAGGTCTTGGACAGACAGACAATGATCTCTGAGGAGCGCAGAGGAGAGGAGGCTGGGGCTGATGTGTGCCCAGCAAGCTGTAAGAGCTGAAGTAAGAGCTGAACTGCATGGGGTTTTGGTGACCATCAATGAGCCTTTTCAGAGGGCGAAAATCCTTCCAGTCACAATCTTGCCTTAAAATATGTCTAACTTGAGTTAGTCATTGATGATCTAGCAATGTTTAGTAGAAGGAGAGAGGTGCTTTCAGGGGATGCTGCATCTTTTCCTGGGTGCCTTTGTGAAGAGGTGTCTTCTGCTTCTTCCACCCCCATTGATGTTGCTCCTCACCGCTCTGTGCTCAGCTCCCGGAGCGGTGTTTCTTGGAGCTTCGTAGCTTTCCAAATCGCAGGCTTACCTCTGTGACCAGCACCTCTCCTAAGCTCCCTCCTAGCCAGCATCCCCGAGCATATGTTGGAAACTCTCACAGTCTCCTTTCCACCTCTTGCTAGGGTTTGAGGGGCTCAGTACCACAGCACGTGGCTCAACGGTGCTTCAGGGACTCGGATTCTTACAGCAGGAACCAAATTATGTTTTTCTGTTTGCCATTTTCTTCCCCACCGTCCTCCTTTTCCAGAGACTGCACCCACAGGAGTTTGCTTTGGCACAAGATCAACTCTCAGTTGAAGTCCTTGCCACCAAAGATGACGATTTTGCCCTTTTTGATTGAACGGGAGAGAGTTTCCTTTAGTGAGTCAGGTTCAGCATGACAATTAACAGCTCTTACCTTGTCTGGTCCGGAATGAGACCGGTTCTTGTCCCTGGACTCTGAAAGGCTTTGCTCTTGTCTTGCTCTTTGAGCACCAGCCAGAAAACCCTGCAGAATGGGATCCTGTGGCACTGAGGACCATGCCAAGACGTTCTCTTCACCCATCTCCAGCGGGTGAAGGCATCTCTCTGCTCAAGTGACTAGCCATTGAGAGGTTCCTTGGGGTTATGTCCTTCTTCCACCCGTTCTGCCTGTCTTTGGGTATTTAACTTGAGGAGGACGCTTTCAAAATTTTGAATTTAAATGTACATTTCAAGGCTTACAGAACCCAACCATGCAGGTTGCAGGTAGAAACTCACTGCCACTGTGCTTAACATTACCAGAACATGTGACATTAAGTCCCTTCAGACGCCTCGCATCAGAACTTGGATCTTTACAGCCCCGCTTCAGACAGAGTCTAAGGTTGCCTTGGGCTGCCAAGTTGCCTTGATGATGCAACCCTTGGTGGTAGGGTCTGTACTGCCATTCCAGCCCGCTCTCCTTTCAGATCCATCACATTGCTTCATCCCTGGACTGACATATCTTCTAAATAGACTAGCTGATCCTAGAGTGTCAACTTCTGTTTGACATTTGGGAGTATCTGGATGCTGTCCTTGTTTGATCTCAAAGGAGAGGAAGATACAAAAGCAAAGCAGAACCAGACACTGATGCTCCCAAATCCCCGAGCACTGCTTAGTCTGGGTGTCCAAGGCCTTTATAATGGTGCAACTCTACTGTCACCTTCAATATACGCTCAAAATTCTGATGCTGATGCTGATCTACCCTCTCTGTTGAGGGCGAGATGTCTGTGTCAGACGGTAGGTGATTTTTGGCCTCAAGAAGCTGCACAGTTGTAGACCTAGCCCAATCCTTGCCCTTTTTTCCCTATAAAATAACGTTTCCTCTGCTGAAAGATTAGGACTTGTGATATCTCCTATCAATCACCAGGTATCACCTATCGATCCCTGGAGCCTCCCAGCTGAAATGCCACCACTAAGATGATCTGACCTGACATTGGGGTGGTCCTCTCAGGTGCCGCTGGTCTTCTCAGAGCTCTAATCCTTCCTAGCCTTTGATGCGTGGTCCCTATTTCACCATGGAAGATCTCTCACGGGTCTCCTCCTCACCTGGCCGCTCTGGTGTCCTCTCACCCCTTGCCACGGAGGGAGGTGGTGGTGGTGACCACGAGGAAGGGAGGTGACCCCGGAGCGGGTTGTGGGACCTCAGGTGTGTTTTTGGAGCACCATAAGCAGGAAAGCGTAGGATGGATCCTAGGAAAAACATCACCAGGGCAAAGCAGCCACCGGTCCCAGCTGCATCGTCACCAGCTCCCATTAGGAAGCCTTGGTCACCGTGTCTGTCACCACCGCTCACCAGGTAGGAGCAGGTCTGAGCGGGGCCACGCTGCACCCCGGGGCTCCCCAACAGCCCTCAACTTATTTGCGGATACGGATTTTTTTATTATTTTTTTTCCAGGAGACTGGAAAAGTTTTCTTGTCTAATGGATTTCCTGTTTTTAATACAATTGAAAGGGGCTGCAATCCACGCTTTAGATTAACATATGCCAGCTAGATTAGGGCTAATCAGGGCGCAGGTCCGAACAGATGCAGCGCGGGGCCAATCCTGGCCCTGATTACAGCCTCTCAGGGGTTTAATCGTCTCTCTCCCAAGGGCGATCATCTCTGCTCTAATGCCTGGCAGCCTTTCCCGGCCTCCCCCGGCTCCTGCTTTGCTCCGGGGCCGCTCCTGCCAGGAAGGCTGCCACGTCACGCGCTGAGGCGATTTAGCTTAATCCCGCGCCGAAAGGGATCCCGGGGAGCGGGCGCTGCTCTGCGTTGGCCAAGCCTTGGGTGCTGTGAGCGCCTCCCCATCTCCTGAGCACCCTTCCTCCGGCAGCCCCATCCTCTGTCCCACCTAATCCTTGCTTTGGGCCATCCCGGAGGGATCAGACTTCTAGCCTTGCGTGCTCCATGGTCCCCTGGGGTGATGCTGCTCTTTGGGGTGGCCCAGGGAGCAAAGAGCCATCTCGGAGAGCCGGGCGGGCAACCAAAGTGCCTCATAGGGCTCGTGGGCTTGTTGGTCTTGATTAGGGGCTTGGGTGGAGCCCTCTTGTTGGCCTTGAGCAGGGGCTTGAGTGGACCCCACTTGTTGGCCTTGAGTAAGGGCTTTGGGTGGACCCCTCTTGTTGGCCTCGAGTAGGGGCTTGGGTGGAGCCCTCTTGTTGGCCTTGAGTAAGGGCTTGGATGGACCCCTCTTGTTGGCCTTGAGTAGGGACTTGGATGGACCCCTCTTGTTGGCCTCAAGTAGGGGCTTGAGTGGACCCCACTTATTGGCCTTGAGTAAGGGCTTGGATGGACCCCTCTTGTTGGCCTTGAGTAAGGGCTTGGATAGACCCCTCTTGTTGGCCTCGAGTAGGGGCTTGGGTGGACCCCTCTTTTTGGCCTTGAGTAAGGACTTTGGGTAGACCCTTCTTTTTGGCATTGAGTAGGGGCTTGGGTGAACCTCTCTTGTTGGCCTTGAGCAGAGGCTTGGGTGAACTTCTCTTGTTGGCCTCAAGTAGGGGCTTGGTTGGACCCCTCTTGCTGGCCTCAAGCAGGAGCTTGGGTAGACCGGATCTCCACGCGCTCACCGCGATTAAGGCCTAAGCCTTCCCGTCCTGCGAGCCACGGGCACGGAGCCGCGCTCCGCTCCTCCTGTCGCCGCGCGCTGCCCTCGGTGGCACGGAGACCGGCAGCGAGCGCCCCGGGGGCCACCGCCACCTGGAAGGGGACGCTGCATGGGGCACCACGGTTGAGGTTCTGCATTTGTGGGCCCTGCTGAGGCTCTCCAGGTCCCCCCCAAAGACACAAGGAGGCGGCCGTCCCCAACGATGCGGCCACCACCGCCGGACCATCCCATCCCTCCGCTAACCCTCTCGCCCTCCTTCGGTGTCTCCGCAGGCCTCGTGCAGATCCCGGTCAGCATGTACCAGACGGTGGTGACCAGCCTGGCGCAGGGCAACGGCCCCGTGCAGGTGGCCATGGCGCCCGTCACCACGCGGATAGCGGACAGCGCCGTCACCATGGACGGGCAGGCCGTGGAAGTGGTGACCTTGGAACAGTGACGCCGGCCGCGGCCCCCAGCACGGTGATTTTTTCCCTCTTCTGTTTTTATTTTTTTTTAATTTTTTTTCTCCTCATTTTTTTTTTTTTAATATTATTTTTCCTCGTCTCTTCTGCGAATGATTTTTTTTTATTATTGTTATTACGACGCCTCTCCAGAGACGCAATCAGGTGGCCCTGAGTCTCCCGGCCTCGGAAGCGGAGGTTTTTGTTAACCAGCCTCGGGTTTTTTTTTTTTTTTGTTATTATTATTATTATTATTTGTCCCCCCGGGGGGGGGGGGTTGTAGGGGACGGGATGGAGGGTCCCGCTCCCGGTTCCCATGGGATTCCCATGGGAATCCCTGGGGAAAAGAGCCCCCCCCCTCCCCAGCACCGCGATCCCGCCCTTCCAGCTCCATCCCCAGCCTCATCGAGGCCCTTCCCGTCGGGATCCCCCCCGGAGCCGCTTCCCGCTCCCACCCCATGGGCAAACCAAGGCTGGGGGGGTGCGCGCGGGGGGGGGGCTACACACGCTATTTAATTTCAAACCTCATTTTTTTAATTTTATTATTCTCTCCACGCGGCCGCTCCCGGCGCGGCCCCCGGCCCCCTCCGGCTCTTCCCTCCTTTTCTACGGAAACGGCCGCCGTCCTCGGGCCGCCGCGAGGGGCTCCGGGCGCGGGGCGGGGGTGGGTTTTAAAACTCTCCTTATTTTTTATTGTCGTCGTGACGATGTCGGTGGCTTCCGAGTCCGTGTTTCTTTGGCGGTGACTGACGCGCTGTTAAGTGGGAGAGATCCCTCCGGAGAGGGACGCGGCGGCGGAGCGGAGCATGGATCCCCCCCCGGCCTCCAGTGCTGCCTCCCTCAATAAATTGTTACAGACGAGTCCGCGCCTCGCTCCTCTTTTTGGGGAGGTTTGGGACAATTTGGAGGGTTTTGTCACCCGGTGGAGGGGGCAGCTTGGGGTTCATCCCGCCCCCCCCCAATCCGGTTATTTGGGATCCAAAGAGGAGGGGAAGGCGGTTTATCCAGGGGGGTTATTGGGGGGCTCCGGGACGGCTCCTCTCACCTGGAGCCTGGGATGAGGCCAAGGAGGAGGGAGGTGATGGGAGGATGGAGGAAGAGGAGGAAGCTGGAGAAGGAAGGAGGGAGGGAGGAGAGTGGCGGAAGGTCGAGGAGGGAGGAGGAGGAAGATGGAGAAGGA
>VZSG01001482.1:23871-58323 GCA_013398315.1 Nothoprocta pentlandii | reverse complement strand
TTTTTTTTTCCTTAAGACTTTCCTTTAAGTAAACCAAATCTTATCCTTCTTGAAGAAGGGCTTTTCTCAGGGCTGGAATCAATGCGATCACTGTCCTGCTCTTACTTGTTGTCAGAGTGGGGTTGCTGCTGATTCTATCTTTGTGAGCCTGCTTAGCTGTCCTTATTGTTTATTATAACATGCATAGGAGTGGTTATGAGAGCTATCCTGGTCTTTTAACAGCTAAAATGATATTTTCTGGAGCAAAAATATATGACCTAGGGAAGGTGCAAGTATAGTTTGTGTTACTGAATTGTCTACTGTATGTAGTTGAGTTTCAAAATGAGTGCTCCTTTTAAGCATTCAGGATGAGTAGGGAGGAGATTGGCCTTCATGTGTCTTTAATTTTTTAATCTTGACTTAAGTACATAATTATCTTTCCTTGCAGTTGCCTTTGAAAGTTACCTAACACACCTGTGACAATGTACAAGTTATGGAGGCTTCTTTTTAGCTGTTGACTCTATTGTTTCCCTGAGTCCATTTCCAAAGGGGGTACTGACAGGAAGGTTTAGACTCCTGTTTTAGTGTTCCTGGTTGTGATGTTCTCTGTTGTACTTCCTTTCTACTCCATAAGTTTTTTCAAACAGTGAACTGAGTTTTGTGCTCCAGATGAATGGCCATTTTCTTCTTCTCTTGGTTAGAGGATTTCAGAAACTTAGATTTGTAGATTAATCTCTTAACAGCTATGCTAATATGTTGAGAGTCCACCTGAGATTTAACTGCGTATGTAGGTAAGAGAACCTATCTGAGCCTCATGGTTTTCATTTGGAAAGGGTGGCCTGTTTAACTCTGCCTTCTGATTTTTTTTTTTTCCTTTTGAAATTAAACTTACTTACTTTAATTCTGTAGTTCTGAGTCAGGGTGGTGAAGAAGTATCATGCCATGAGGTATTACAGTGGGTTTGTTGGTCTTCAGTGGTCACATGCTTCTGAACTCAAGTGGTCTAGCAGTGAAGTCAGGTCTTGAGGCTTATGTAAATGATGAATTTAACAATGTTAAGACTATGTCACTTAAGACATCTGGCAAGCATCTGGGATGAATTTCCAGAGGATCTGCTTTGGTGGTGGTGGTTGGAACAGAAGTTCATTTCTTCAGATGTAGGAGAACTTATTGTCTTGGCTATGTATGTGTATTTTGTCTGTTTACTCAGGAGTCATTTGTGCTTATTTTACATTAGAAGTAGTTAATGAAACCAGCTGTGTCCTTATCGGTGGTAATTACATCTTGATCTCAAAAGTGTCTGTGCTCCCTACCTTTTCACAGGCAGCACTCAATTAGCATTTTTTGGTAATATCAGTGGTGTTGGGTGTGAAACTTTATTTCAAATGATGAGAAACTGTTTGAGAATTGGAGATCCTTAGCACTAACATACTCTTCTGGCTTGACATACATTTGGACTAGTGTTTTTTAGCTCATGTCTGCTGTAGGCATGATCCTGGGCCCAGTGATTTCTGTAATTTCAGCCAAGAAGATCAACTGTTGAGCCTTACCTTGACTTGAACTCAACCCTTACTAAATCCTGTTATTTTAAGACTTGCAGGAGCTCACAGGGCTTGAAGAGCAGCCTTTTTAATTAGTATCTCTAGAAGGAGCTGAGCTTCCAGAAGGGCTGTATCAGCTAGGAACACTGCGAGCCTGCAGCTTAGGCTGACTTCTGGAAGGAGGAACAAGGTGCACATTCCTGCTTCAGGCAGGATGGGTTGAAGTTATTGTGATGCAGAAGGCCTCAGGAGCTGACCTTACTTGGAGTTATGCTGGTTGCTAAGCAGGTAAAACTGTAGGCATTTCCTCCCCTCTGAAGATGTGTGACTTGAGGTACAATGTGCTGTTTGGGTGTGGTACCCAATACAGTGGGTTTTGGCCAAATAACAATCAGCAACAGGTTCTTGAGTTTGGGAGGTGGTTTGTGAGGAGTAAGTGGGGAGGAGGAAGGAAAAGCTGCATGCAATAGACTCTCTACCCTGGGCCAGGACATAAGGACGGGGTGGTGTGTCTTAGAAGTCACACTGTACTGTCTATTGCTGGTGGATGGGAGTGACTTGTCAGACTGCAGTACTGCTGTTCTCCTGTTGCCATTCCAACGTAGACCACTAGATGTCCACACAGAACAGAAAAATACAACTTTTTTCTGGGGTGAGGAGGAAAAGTGGCTAGGAAGCTGAGCAAACCAAACCACAAGACCTTCCTACTAGGTTACCCCACCTTGAGGAAGGGGTCATGAGAAGGATGGTCCTCGGGCTTTGCTGTCAAGCTCACTGAACAGTTGATGACAATGCTCACGTAACAAGGGCCCACTCAGCAGAGAGGGAGGGCAAAGAAGTTCTTAGCATAGTGCTCCTTGATGTAGGACTTGGTACTGAGTCAAGTTTTGTGTAGGGCCTGAAGGGTATGGATTATGGCTACTTAATATAGATGCTTCAAGTAGGATCCATGTCTACTTTTTTGGATGAGGGAAATCAGAAGGGTAGATAGTATACATTTTGATGTCAATTGGAGCTTTTGCTTGCCACTGTTTATTATAATATCTGAGATCATTGTCTGATGGCAAGATAGTCATCTGATATGATAACAGAGCCTTTGAAAACATCTCAAGGTTTCCTTTCACACTAATATTTGTAGGCTATTGGCTGGGTCATCCTGCTGCAGAGAAGCCTTGCCACTTGTATTGAAGTGCCCCTAGAATTCGTCCACCTTAGAGGGAGTGGGTGTCTTGTGCTGTATGTAGCTGTTGTGCAGTTGGCATGTGCAGCCCCTAACACCTTCCCCAGAGTCTGCAAGTCCCAAGGAGGTGGTAGGGACCTGTATTCCCAGGGACTGACATGATGACCTGAAGAAAACACTATGGTTGAAAGTTGAATTTCTAGAGATCCGTATCGAGCTGAATAAACCGCTGCAAAAGGCTCTTGATCTATCTGTTGGACAGTATAAACATAGCCTTTTCTGAGTGGGAAGTCTTTATGGGATTATGCTATAGTTATTTGCCTATAATCACACACAAGTTTGCTTTCATAATAGAACCTTTTTTTAAAATGTATTTGCATGTGATAGCCCTATTAGTCTCAGTGGGCTGGAAAATAACTTCTCTCAAGTAGAATTTGACAGTACTTTATCTGTAGAATATTTCAGTTACAAAATAAGAATATGCAGCAGGGAGTGGTTATGAGTGGAGGGAATTTGTTGTTCCAGGCAAGTACAGATTATTTTGAAAGCTTTTCTACTACTATAGCTCCTTTGTTTCATTTTTCACCTGGATAATGGATCAAATAGTGTTCCTGGTTACTGTATATTCAAATCTTGTGTAGATTTGGGATCAGTGTGGCTGTTTAAATGTGTCTCTAATCATGCTTATGAAAAATCAAGGTAAACAAGTCTCCTAGTTCCTCATTACTGGGAATAGTGGAATCAAATTGAAATCTTTACCCGGCAAAACTTCTGTAAGTACCAATAAAAAATGAAAGGGCTTCAAAGCCTGACAGATGGAACTTTTATACTTGGAGGTGCTACCTCCTTATGTGTTAAGCCTAGGAGTTTGCTTGGCTCTTCTGGTCCTGTGGCCAGTTCTGCAAAGGTTATATCTGTGCTTTAGGTCCAAGGGTTTGCTGTTTTGTGGGAATGTTTTTTTGTTGCATGGTGTGAAATGTAGCAGTTGAGGTTTTGAACATATAAGATGTGTTACTGGGACTGAGTGTTGAGAGCATCTTTGGTGTTGCTCTGTAAATGCCTCTGTCTCCGGTGTACAACATCAAGGGTGTAGACAAATCTTTGTCCTTATTACTCTAACTTGTATAGCTAGTGCCATCAAAATGACAAAAGATGCCTCAGGTATAGCAACTGTTTTGTTTCAGTTCGTTTTAGATCCAAAGTGAATGGGATGTTATACCTCATACCTACATCAGTGTCCTAGAAATCAGTTAATTTTTAGGACTGACATCGCCATGGAGGGGTGGTGACTAAGCAGATGTTCATGATAAGAGTGTCTTTACCTTTGTAAGAATGAGATGAAAATGTTTGTCAAGTGCCTTACTGGGAAGTGTTTTATTGGTGGAGATAGCCTATGATATTTATAGTGGTGTTTACTGAGCAATTAGAGCAAAGATTTGCTGTATACAATTTATCTCCTTCGAATTCTGATCAGAACAGCGAAGTGTAAACTACATCTCAACTTAAGTAGCAAAGAGCACCTTAGGGGTGTTTATTTCAAGAGCCTGAGCAATTGCTCACGATTTCTAACAGGAAGGTTGGATGCATCTATCAACATTGCTTTTAATCCTGAGCCTTTAAGTGTACCATTTGATTTCACATGTGTGACTGGATGCCTTAATCTGTCTTGTTCTACCATCATAAGTGTTTGTTCCTTCCTAATGCTGCAGGTAGATTTGGTTTTTCATTATGGCTACAAGTATGTCTTCCTTCACAGGTCCTACGTGGCTGCCAAAATGGTTTGGACTTTGGGTAGAGTTATCGGGTGGGACCAAGAATGCATGTTTCCTTTCTTGTACTAGTAGTTCATCTTGGGTCTGAGTTCTGTGCTCATTCTGAAGGTACTGAAGGCAGCTCGAAGTTTTCTGAGTTTTTGAAATGGAGAGACTTGTAAACAGTTAGGCATGGGGAAACAGGTAGTTTTTAGGTAACAAGATCTGTAGTGTTGTGTGTAGCTGATGTATAAATCAAACCAGAATAAATGTATCTTCTTTACCTGTTAGGAAACAAGTGCAAAGCTTTTGCTTTATTCAGGTATCTGTGTTGGTAAGCTGACTTCTAGTTGGTTGTGTGACTGTGTTGTGAAAATATCATTTCCATGGCCTCAAAAGCACAGGTGACTTGATTGAATTTTCTTCCATTGATAGAAACTGGGTGCTTTTTCTTGTTATACAGATACAAATAGTGTTCTGGACTGGAAAAATCCCTGGAACTTGCAAATGGAGGATCTGTGTGCATGTGCATAGCCATCTGCAGACTTCAAATGACTTGTGTCTCAAAAGTTAAGTTTTTCATACACACTGCAAGGTTCTTAAGCTTTGTGCGGGTAAATAGGTTTAAGTTTTCTGCACATCTTAAGCACATCTGCAGACTTAATGCCTTGTGTTTGTAAGTGTTGAAGGAACCTGGAGTGTCCTAGACCAAGGAGGGCTGCTCCAGAATCCATACCATAACATATGGCTTAGTTATGGTTGCTTAATTAGTCTTGAGGATCAGTTTGGTGCAATTTCTATGCCTTGTGATGTGTCAGCTGATAACTGTCTTGCCTTTTGTGTGTGGTTCTAGCTAGGATGGCTTTTCCACATGGAATCATCTGTTGGGAAAGGTAATCTAAAAACAAGAAATCAAGGGTATATTGTTAGATAACGCATGTGGGCCTTTTGACATCCTGATCTCTTGTCATTCCTTTGTTTCCTTCTGGTGTCCTGTAGTGTTGTCAGGGGAACTAGCAGACATTTTCTTCTTGAAGCAATGGAAACCGGGGGTCTTGTTTAAGACTTAAATGCCTTCAACAGAATTTAAGTTCAGTGTCTGCCTGCTGAAATAAGTGTGTAAGCATGTGCCTTGGTCAGTCTTATACTCTAAGGGAGGTATTTTTAAGGAATGTAAATACAATGCTTTTATGCTTTCTCCCATGCAGTTAAGATCAACTGAAAATTCAGTCTTCATAATAAAGCAAGAGCCATGCTTTTAAGGGCTGTGTTAAGGCAATCCTGTCAAATCTGGTCATACATTTGAGTACAGGTAGAGACAAACACCAATTTTCATCTGGTAAGCTGCTTACAGACAATTTTTGCTTCTCCAGGGGGTGGAACTACCTTCCCATTGGAGCATGCTGAATGAAATAACAGTTACTTTGAGCATGTGAAGCAGAGAATACTGCAGTACTTTGCATGTGATCAGACCTTCTCAGATGAATTATGAGCCTCTGGGAGTTGCAAACAGCCTGAAGCTGAAAAGCACTTGTAAGATTGGGCAAAGTATGTCTTAAGATGCTTCTACTTGGGTCTGCTTCTAGATTTACAGCATCATTTGAGGCACTAGTTAGACAATTGGCTTCTTGAAAGTATATGAGGGAAGGTCCAATTGGAATTCAAATTATGGAGAGTCTTTCAGCTGTGCTGAAATATATACTGAGGGTCCAAAAAAGCTCACAGTTCATGTGCTATGAATATGTTAGAAAACCCCAGAAGTTCAGAACCAGAGGTAACTCAACTTATGCAAGTAGTGGCAGGATGCTTTCTAGAATCATCTCTGCAGTGCCCTTGTTTTCTGAGTAGCTGGAGGATGTCAAGTCTAAGTGAGATTTGAGCTGATATGGCTTGCTGGTTTTTCACATTTACCAGAGAGGAAGACTAGCTTTGCTGCATGGAAGTTGGGACCTTAAAGAAGGGCAAGGGATGAAGAACTTCTCAGGCATGAATAAGTATTTGAAGAGGTTAAATGGGGTTATATAAGCCTGGGTAGAGGTTAATGTTAGATGTTAAAGAGGCTTGTATGTCTCTGGAGTCTGTTCAAAGGAATAATTTGTTTCTCATTCCTATGTTCTGACTTGGAAATAAAATGTAGGTGCTATTTATGAGACCAGGGTTTTATCCTTTTATCAAGAGAGTGACAAAAGGCCTCAATGGCTGTGACCTATTAAAATGGCAGTTAGCTTGGATATGTTTAGTTTTTGAATGGAGCTCATTGGCATCCCGATGGTTCTAATGCACTGCTTGCCTAAATACTGTAACGAAGGACTGTTTTAAAGCCTTGCAATATACCTGTAGCACTACCTGCTTGGTTATGTGAATAACAGGTACTGCCTCAAGGGGAGTGCCACAGGAGTGATAGCAGAGTACCTTTAAGCACAGTTGAATCTGCAGGACTTGGAGATGTCTGTTAGGTTGAGCCAGCCAGTAGTGTCTCACTTCTAGCTTCTCTGCTTTCTAATGCTTCCAACTGGTAAATGAGGCTTAAGGGCTGTGCACACGGTGGTACAGGTTCTTGTGTTAGTGTGTCTGTATAGAATGTATAGCCTTAGAGTTGGTAGTCCTGAATCTCAGGGCTCAGAGGGGTATTGCCCTCTAGATGTTAAAGGCTTTGTAAAAACATGAGCACTGCTGTGCTGAGATGAACATAGATGTGATGGCAGCTTGGATCCTGACATGCATTTTAGCTTTTGGGATGGCCATATATTTAGTCTTGCTGCTTTAGGCATACCTGGAATTGCTTGCTTGTATTACGCTTAGTGAAAAAGTCTTGCAGTAGGGCAATTGAAGATATTGTAGAATCATGGAACTGTAGTGAGATCATGGGTAGAAACCACCAGATTTTAGTTGAGATTGCTCTTTATTTCCTTCTTGGACGATGATTCTCTGTGGTAGCAGTAGAGCAATTGCTTAGTAAGGTTACCTGCCAACTACCTTTTCACTTGGTCTTTTAACCTGCTTAAATTTGGTTTTTGGAGAAGGTCTTTTAAGATTAACAGCCATGTGCAAACTAACAAGAGTCAATAACAGATTGGAATCTTGACCTAAAACTTGTTTAATCTTAACACAGAGGATGGACCTTTCCAGTGCATTTGAACAGCTTGTATGCTTACTTGGTTTAATATCTTTCCAAGAGAAGTGTTTCCAGGAAATCTTGGCACTTTGTCTCATAGTGCTTTTCACAAGAGGATTATTCTGTACTGCTATGTAGCTCTTGCTGGATGACAAGCACCCTTATTTTTAGCTATAAGGTCATGAGTCCATTAGTCCATTGCAGGAGAGAAGCTTGAGGCTAATTGAAGTGATGATTTTCAGGAAATCGTCTGTGGTATTTCTAAGACTCATTGAGTTATTGGTACAACTTAGTCTAATTAGCTAGTTTTGTGGGTGTGTTTAATGTGTTAGAAGGGACTGTACTTGTCGGTTTGAATGTAAGGAAAGAATCCTGGATTTAAGTTAGTTTCCTTGTGAAATATTTGCAGGTTTCACCTGACACATAAAACAATTGATTAATTCTTGCAGATAACAGATTGCCCAAAACTAAATTTGTGCTGTACATCCTATTTCATAGTTCAGAGAAGTTTTGTCAAGTTACTTGTATAGCATGAATCTCTTGGGCAAGTTACCACAAAAAAGCCTTACTTAGTACTCTGAGAAGTACACTTTCTAGATTGAGTTTTTTGCAGGAATAAAAGTTTAGGAAATGGTATCAGCAGCCATCAGCAACACAAAGAACAATTGCTGTTGGACCTTGGCTTCCTTGTCATTTACCGGGGTTTTGTAACATGCTGAAAGGCAGTTTTTCTGCTTATATGCTATCTGAAAAAATGCCTGGAGAAGAACAGGTAGGAAGGCAGGTTTTGATATCTACCCTTTTATTCTGATAATCCCTAGCAGGATTAGACCCTTAAGTATAAGGAAGGTTCCTCTTTGGCTTGTTTTTCCCTTGTTCTTGGTTTAGGTCAGGAAAGACTTCAGGTAAAAATCCATGTAAATTCTGCTGTTGTAGCTGCAGCACTGACAGGCAGCAGAGAATGTGTATTTCGATTTATTTATTACCACCCTAGTGAGTTTTTTGTGACCTGAAACAATCATCTATCAAGTTCACTGTTTTCAGTTGTTGCTTAAGGAGGACTTTCTGAGAAATATTTACCTGTAACTTTCTTTGCCTTATTTGGTGCGTTAGTAGCAGGGGACGTCTTCCATAGCTATTCATGTTCCCTTGCTGAGTAGACTGGTGTGGAAGAATGAAAGTAAATATGATCAAGGATCAACATGCTACTATGTGGTGGCTGCCTTTCCTTTCCAGCAGGATGACTTTAATATCATCAGTTGGGGACGCTCATAAGTCCTTCAGTGTTGATATTCAGACTACCTGCAAGACCGTGTGTATGCTGGAGCGGGTGGAAAGGTATTGAAGGGGTTGACTCTGATAGGATGAGAATATGTGACTGTTACAAGTCTAACTTGGAAGACTGTAGATGGCTGTGATTTACAGTTGGAGGTGAAACTCTTGGTGTTCATGACTGTTTATGGTTTCGTACTTGGACTTTTTACAGGCGTTTGCTTTTTTCTCTGGTGTTGCTGCATACCTGCAGCCATGGACCTGGGCTCTGCTATGATCTCCAGTCTGCCTGGACTTACTGTCTGTGTAGAAGTTATCACTAGAGATGGAGTGCAGCTCTCTGGTATTAGTGCTGGCTAATGGCTTCTCTGTACCCTGGGAGGACTCAGACCTAGTTCTGTGTTCCTTGTTCCTTAACCCTGGCCAGACTTGACCCTCAGGTTTTGGATGCCACTTGTGTGGTCCCAGTTCAGTGAACCTCATGTTGTACAGGGAATCTTTTATTTGTCACGTTTGACTATTGTCAAGTTGAATTGTTTGCTGTATCTTAACTAATAAAAGCAGTGGCTTGGTGATTCTGATGATGACCTTTAACTTAGTTGCTGTGCAATTGTGTAGTTTTGCTGAGGATGTTTTCATCAGAAATGGCTTTACATCATAAGCAGCCCCACTGAAATAATTGTATTAAGAGGGGAGCTGGAAAAACATCTGTTACATAAGCTTTTCCCCTCTTAATTTGCTGTTTGATTTGCATAAGATGAGTAAAAGGATGCATTTTTCTAGTCTAGGTGGAATACCATCAAGGGTTTTATGGAGCAGTAATCAGATGCTGAGCTGACGTATGGCTTGTTCATACATCTCCTTAGCTTTGTGTGGGAAGCAAAGACTGGGATTGGATGAGGACAAAGGAAGAGCATGTAAGGATAGAAACATGCTTACCAGGGGCTGCTCTGACCTAGAGTTGTTTGTGCTGCTTGTTGATGATGCTATTTTTGCATTATATTGAAGGCTTAATTTGAAACAGCAAGGCATATGAATAACCCTCTCCTGGCTTGTCTTCATGGAACTGAGTGAAGCTTTTCACAGAATTCAAGTTATTTGCAAGACTTTGGGTTTTCTGACTTCATTGTATGTTCTTTTTCAAGAAAAATTGGTTGATGAGGTGACAATACGGGATCATAACTAAGTTCTAGGTCCCAGCTTTGCATATGACCCACACAAGATGCAAAGCAGATAAAGGGAAGGAACATTATGTGTTGTACTGTGTGAGATATTAGAAGAAATTGGAAGGCTGTTAATGGACAGGATTACTTCTTAGAAACTTTTTGTCTCTAAGAACAAAGCTATAATGTTTTCATTATTTCCTTCACGGTGTGGTATCTGAATATGGTGTAGTAAAAGAATCTTGTACCTATTGAGTATCTGTTGTGGTTAATATTCTCCTTGGTCCATGCATATTGGATCCGGCCTCTCCTGAGGGGTTAAACTTAAACTCAACTTGAGCATGATATCTGCTTTCATTATAACTCCGTAATGAATTTTTCCTGAGATGAGAACCAAGTGCAGCAAGCAGTGGACATGCTTATAGCCAATGAGTGCAGATAACCACCTTGGATTAGGTGGCTGTATCACCCGGTTGTCTTCCATGTTATCAGCATGGATAGAATATGTATAGTGCCCCTGTCATTCTGCTAAATGCTGGGACTGTGATGTGACTTGGCACAGCTGTAATATTCAACTGAACAGAAATAAAACACTATCATTCTGGAGGATGAAAAGCAATTACAGATTGTAGCACATAAAAGGTATTTTGGGTATGTTTGGCTTGCGGATTCTGATGTTCCTTATTTTTGACAAACATAGGTCCCTGGGATTTGTGTGGTGTTTTACACCCTATTTTTAGTGGGTATTCCTGTTACCGGTAGGTTTCTTGAAATTCTCTTGTTAAGCACTTTGTCTGTTATACTGTCTAAAGGTTACTTGGTAGTAAGCAAAATGGGAAAGGATTGATTCATGAACAAGATGATGCTTAAAAAAAAGATTAGTTAAAATCTGGCTGAAGATGCAATGTTAAAATGTCACGTATCCAACTAGAAATAAGAATGAGAAATATTTAAATGGAGTACTCCTATTTGGGAAATCTCAGTTCTTATGCAAGAAGAACATAGAGTGCAAAACTAGAGAGAAGTGTTACAATTGGGATTTTTTGATTTTGACGGTGCACTTGAACTATTTGCTTTTTTAGGACAGGAGATAGGTTGAAAATAATGCCCATGCCAGGTAATCGGGTATTTTCAGTATGCAACTTGCTTGCCCCAGCAGTCTGTGTAAACTCAGAGCTCTAACTGTCATGTGAATTGATTGAGATGCTTTGCTTTTCTTGGAATTAAATTGATATAAAGCTGTTAACTCCAGTTTGAACCTACATATATCCTTCTGACAGATGGCAGGAATTGAGTATGGTCCATTTGGGTCTCAAGACTATTCCAGTTCTGGAGAAATCATTTTCAAAATGAGATTTCTACTAGATATGGTATATTGCCCATATTAGCTGTTTGGAAATAAAAGGGCAGTTGACCCCCTGTCTTGTAAATTTTGTAGCTGTGTTAGCTTAATGTAGTGTAGTTCATTGACCTAAGCTGATGATCAGTCTTAAAATACATTCAGTGGGACTTCTCAACCCCCCCTGCATTGGTTTGTCTTCCTTAACCATCTTGTTCTTAGGACCTACTTGTATTTTAAGTTTTCCTTCTGTGTGTTTTTCCCTTCATTATATCCAAATGAAACTCAAGAAAAAAAAACTGAATAAGTATAAAGCTAGTGATACAATACATCTTGTTCTAAACCATTGCCTGGAAGCAATTTTAAGACATCAGAAAAGGCAGCCACAGAAGAAACTTGGTGACACTGTGGAGCAATAGCATCAGTGCCTCCCTGTTCTTAGCATTTAGATAGAGGCTGCTCACTTACAGATGAAAAATTCATAGCAACCTTTTGCATTGCATTGTGCATAACAGTTCTTTGTGTCTAGAGGATGACTCAATCTTTGAGGCAAAATGCCTTTTTGAACTTTGATGCATATTGTACATAAGAGAAAATAGTTTGCTTTAATGTTTAATACATTAAGAAGCAATTGTCATTATTACCACAGATGTTATTTGCCTGCATAACAGAAGGCATCTTCTGCTATTGGTATTCTTTGTATAATAGCATAATATACATTATTTTCTCTAATAACATTCTTGTTTGTGGAGTTGCCATCTGTTTTGGCAGCAGTCTATTGGTATTTAATCATTTTAAGGCTCTGCTTAATTGGGCACTGTAGCAATTTAAGCTCTTTGCACACTGACCTGTTCTGTAGTACTGCAGACGTCTTCTACCTTGATGTGCTTTGTGCTGTTGTATCAGTTTTGCAGAATGAATCTTCATTTTGATTTCTTGATGGCTCTTTGGGCTGAATTCAGTCAAGTAGTTGGTCATGAGTTAAGAGCTTCTGAAGTTAGTGATTGCATCAAGCTACCATTTGCTACAATACCTGTTCTGAACCAGGTTAGGTGTCTGCGGTTGGCAAATGACCTTACTGGTTCTGAGACTTCTTTTTCTGCTGGTTGTAAACTCAGTATGTCCATCTCGCTCAAATGTCCACGAGCAGCAGGTAATTTCTACCGATGCCTCACTGAATCTGCCCTGTCTTCCAGTTAGACTTGTCTGAAGGCAAGACCCAGTGGTTTGAAACTTCACATTCCCTGCTACTGATTAAGATGATCTTGATGCAAATATGAATCACAAGACAGTAAGAAAGGGTAACGGATGGGGTTAGGATTCTTGCTCAATGGAGGTGAGTCTTTGAAGGCCTTCAAAAGCAGATCAAGTTAGACTTCTGGACTGTTAAGGTTGCTACTCTTTTTTTGGGTGAGGATCACTCAAGAACTTCGTAATATGTGCGAGTTGGAGCAGTTGCATTAGTTGACTTGAGTTTCCATCTGAGAAATGGAATTTGGGCTGGAGTCAGCTTGTATTGGTGATCCAAGCAAGAAGTGCTCACTGCATGTCTCTAATGTCACTACCTGCCAAGCAGCTAATTTATAAGGCTAATGCTGTACAGGCCCCAGGGGTCTGGTCAGGGTTCAGTTGAAATCTGACAGTGCAGTTGGATTCCTGGGTGGGAGGTGTTAGGTCTTTAAGTGTCTCAATTTTCAGGGTAGATTAAATTAGGACCTAAGTTTGTTGTGGAAGAGTCTCTTTAGTTTTGATGAATGCATGGGACCCAGAGCAGCAGAGCTGGCAATGCTTTAGGATTTTTTTATAACTATGGGCTTGTGTCTTATTGGAGTAGCTGTATCTTTCACTGGGTGCGGCTGTAGGTATGTGAATATGTTGATTATGTGGCAGTGCTAATGATGGATTGGTAGGACTGTTAAAACCCAATGCCTGAAAATGACTTGAGTGTTTTTCCTGGCAAAGCTTCTTCCTTTACAGGGTAACAATCACAAGGAAATGAGGAGAGCTTTGATCACTCATACCTTTCAGTGCTTGTGGAGAAGGCGGCCTCCAGAGAAGCAATTAGTACAGTTGTTATCCAGCTACTTTGTGTAGAGGTCCTCAATGGCCTCATGGTTTCACATAGGAGCAGCCAGGTGAGCTCAAGCACTTCTGTCAAGGGTTGCAGAGGGGATCTCCTGAGGTGGAAGCACAGAGGAGCAGGGATGGAGAATAGTAGCTGAGGCTGGAAAGCCAATGTGTGAGCTTTCAAAGGCTCAGTTGTAAGCATTGGTGGAAGCTGCAAAAGTGAAAAATAAAGCTTGCAAAGCCCTGGAAATGAGTACATTTGAGGTATGATGTTAACAGAAGAAAAATTCAATAAGGCTTGAGCAGAATGAGAGTAGTCCTTCTAAAAGTATGGAATTACATGCTTTGCCCAAATATTGCGGAGAAATGTTGACAGCTGGGGCATTAGTTGGGGGTCAGTATATGGTGATCATTCTCTTAAATATATTTAAGTGCATGCTTGTATCAAACAGGAACAGAAAAACATGTTCTTCATTTCAAATAAGAGAATATTACTGATTGCTTATGCTAAATTACCCTGGCCATTATCAACAATAGAATAAGTACTGCAGCACAACTGACTTAGAGAAGTTAAGATGATGGTCTAGATAATACTGTGTCAGGATAAAGCGTGTCTATTTGGACTGTTTACATCTTGCTATTTATCATTTACTGTAGAGCTTAACTTTGCTCAGATTAAAGAAGCAGGTTTTGACAATCAGTTCCTTAGTTCATGTTTCTCCATCTCAATTGAGAGTTTACAAGTTTAAGTGATGAAAAATCTGCATGCCCTCTTCCTGCCCACAGATTAATTGGTTGAACAAATCTTGAGCAATTTTTTTCCACAAGAAGGATCCATCTCCTGCTTGTACCAGCCATGTTGGAAAGGAACCGAACAGTTGGTCTCAGGCAGTTGACTTGGCATGGAAGTGCATTTGTAGTTAATGGCCAGGGTCAGCTCACCTAAAAATAGGAAAGGAGGGTCCTTTTCCCTCACTTCTGAGACAACTAACTGCGTACAGGCTCAAGTTCAGTTTCAGCTCCTCTAGCATGTAGGAAGAAGAGCAGCAAGATAATGCTTGTATGGGAGAAGTGGTTGGTTTAGTGCCACTTAAGCTTCTTCACGAGTGTAACAACAGTCCCAAAGCTCGGAAGACTCTAGAACTTGTTGTCAAATGTAGTGAGAAACGTTTTCAATGCTCAAGAAGAACCTGGAATTCTACAGCCTTCCCAGCTGTAGATAAGAAACATGGTATCATATTAGAACTATGTGTATTCTTACGTTGAAAGTGTATTTTTTTGTTTCTGGCAAGCTAATTAGTTGAGACTGATTGGCTACTGTTATTGATTCCAACATTTTAAAATATCTGGTAAGACTTACGGATGAGATGCTGGTGTTCATGTACTTTCTCAAGTCATTTTAGGTATGTCTTTCTGTTCCTGGTTTTACTTGGGACGCAATGAATGTGTACTTCATAATCTAGGCCTGAGGTCATGTGTTTTAGAAAACAGAGTACTTGATATCTATTATTTCTCTTTTGGAGCTAAGACAATTGCATAGGCTTATTGACTTCCAAAGTGAGCCCTATTATCCTAATAGGTTGCTAACTGCATTGTTTTGATGGAACAGTACCTGACAAAGTCTGAAAGTGTACAAAATTAATGTTAGCATGGAGATGGGGCTAATTTGAGTGTGCAGCATGGCTTTCAGCCTGCTGTGTGCGTGTTAATTAGCAAATTGCTGTCTGGGATTTCAGCATTGCAAATTGTGTTGTATAGAGCAGCTTTTATTTGAACCAAGTTGCCTAGCTCATGTTTTACCCACTGCTTGCTCCTGCTAGAGTCTTAGCTTGTGACAGCCTGGCTTGGTAGTCACTGAATGTTCCTGAAAAAGGCCACACTTGAACTGACTGCTCCTGTGGGTGGTTGTGCTGCACTTGCCTTAAGCGAGTATAAAGGCTTTGGCCAAGGGGAGGAAATGATCCTGTCTGTTGGAGTTGTGTGTGTGATATCTCTCAAGTTCTATGGCTTGGTAATCATGGAAAGTTTATGTGCAAAGTTACCCTTCTGGAAGATGCAAGTAAACCACTGTTGGCACAGGCTGCTTTGGAAAAGCCTCAGAGTCCAGACAGGAAAGGTCATGGGATTTCCATCTAAGTTGTCAGTGAACTACTATGAACACTAATGTCAGCTTGGCAAACGGTCCCATTAATTTGAAAGTCTTCAAGTACTTTGTAGTGCCCCACATGGGGTCTGGAGATCAGTAGTAGGCTGCTAACATGTTAAAAAAGATCTCTAGCTGGCTCAGGGAAGCAAATTAGTTCAGGAGGGGCTGATATTTCAGACTTGATAGAATTGCCACTTCTAACTTGTTGGCCCTGGAAGGACACTTGGAAACCTGGAATGCAAAACTGGACATATGAGTCATACCTGATTCTCTAGTAGCAGTCACGAAGCCCTTCTCATGAGCCACTGAATCCTACATCATGCTCTGCTCCTCATTAGAGTGCTTGTGGATGTGCTGTGGCTGTTGGGAGAGATCAGGCAGCTGCTGGGGTGTTGTGTCTGACCAGACTGTGGTAATGGGCATGAAGTATGGAGTGCAGGGAGGCTGCTGGCTCCTTGTATAACTTGTCTTTTTCCCTTTGAAAGTCTGACTCTTACCTGGGACCTGGGAAGACAGCCCAGTAACCAAATCACAATTGTGCAACTTGGCAGTAGGCTACTGCAACTACAAACTTGTCTGCTTTATGTCTTAAGCACTTGTTCACAAATGTTTCCTGAAAGTCAAATGCAACATATGCCAGGTTTGTGTGCTTCAGGCTGGGCACTGGCCTTGCCAAGTCTCGGCCCTTTGCTCCATGTTTGTCAGCATGGTGCCTTTACCTCTGTGCAGTGCACTGGTGCACGGACTTTGAATGCTCAGCTGTAGCCTAGACTGACACTTAGACTCTCCAAATGCTACATTTCTCAAAGGTGCATTTCTCTTTATTCTTTATGGGGATTTGTTTTTAATTGTTTTTCTATCTGCTGTGTTAATTTGGGGACTAGTTGAATGAAAACCTGGGTCCAAAATGAACAGTTGGATGATGTTGCAGCCTGAGATTAAGTCTCATCTTGAGGTCTCCTTGACTGCGTGTATAGCTGCTGTGGGGGGTGATGCATCTGCACTAGCAGGAGGCAGTCCTCAGTGTTGTGTGGGTGTTGCTGGTGTTTTTCTTTGTTTTGCCATCTGTGTGCAGTTTCCTGTGGAAGGACATCCAGGAGGTAGTGCTGAAAAATAAGGGTTTTGAAATGATCAAAACAGGGTTTACTAGAAGAGTATCAAACCTGTCTGAAAGGCTTTCTATTCTCCGTAGAAGTTTTAGACAATGCATCCACATGTGAGACCAATTTCAGGTTGGTGTATGAGCCAGGGCATTAGGAACAGTGATTGGCTATGCAGGAGGAAAACTGATAAAGAGCAATGCCTTTAGGCAAATTTCTCAGCGTTCTAGTTCTAACACTGTTCCAAATGTTAGGAGTTAGAGCCTCCAGGCCCAGCAGTCTGCTCCCCTATGGGAAACATGCCAGAGATGAGCAAAGCAGTGGGGCTGCAACTTCAAGTAGATAGATTGCTTGTAAGGACAAGAGTAGTGGTATTATTGAGGGGGAAAAAAAGGAGTCCAAGCCATTTTGTCTACAACTTCTGTGGAGAAATTCATAGTTGAACTCTATAGAAGATAGAGAACAAGTCTGTTATTTAGGGTTTCCTAATAGCTGCAAAGAAAGACATTGCTTCCTCAGCTGGCTAGTCCCATATTTCAGCTCTTCCATTTGGGTTTGCTGATGTCACAGGTGGCATCTGTGTAAGGCACTTTAAACAAGTTGTAGCAAGTCTGAGAGGGGGGAAATAACAATGCTTTCTAACTTGCAAAGGTGCAAGTTAGCCTATTTGTTAAGTATCCTTCAATTTGTTTCTGGAGTTCACCACTAAGAGGATCCAGAGGAAAACTAAACTGCTCTTGTTTAAGTTGGATTAAGTAACATTTCAGTTATGTTAGGCTTGACAACTAGGGACAGAGAAATCTGTCCTTTTATGCTCCCCCCCCCCACACACACCCCTGTTTCAGAAGGCAGCACTTGAGGCTTGGCTGTGGTGGAATGTAGTCAGGTAGTAACTGTGTTGGTCTGCAGCTCACCCTCTGTTCCCCTGGTTATATGCTATGTCAGGCCCTGGGACAGTTGGCTTAGTAAGGAAAGCAGTGCGGCAACCTGTGCTTCACCTGGGTATGTTTCTCATCCCTAACTCAGAGGGGCACATGAGTGTTTGACTATTCAAGTCAGTGATGTGAGAGCTGCCCTGGGTTTGCCTTGATTTCCCATCTCACCTTTGGGGATGTTTCTCCAGGATGAAGGAGTTGGAACAGAGCTCTTGCATCTCTGCCTGTTGCCTGAGCCGGTACCAGTGTGAGCAGTGACACAGCTGTGGCTTCTTGCTGTGCGTCTGAAGGTACAGATAGCTTGGGCTGAGACTTAATGGATTCTCTTTGCTGAATTTTTGGCTGGCTTGGTAAAACGAAGTGAAACATGCTGGGAAAAACAGACACTGATATCTGTATGGGGTGCATTAGAGCAAGTTCTGCAGCTGGGGCTAAGGAAGGAGGTGGTAAATGTTGAGTGATAGCTGCAAATGGTGCTAACTATTAGTGGTTAAGCAGTAATTAAGTTATATATTGGAGAACCATCTCACATGGAACATACTGTTTTGCCACTTGCACTTCTGGAAATTAAGTAAACATGCATTAAATTGTTTAATCACTGAATCATTGAACTTGCATCTTTGAACATTTAATTGTAAAAGCAGGGCGAGGAGGGCTAAGAAGCATCATGTCATTGCTGTCAGATCCTTCATCTGTCTCAACTGGGGAGGAGCCCAAGCTTCTTTTCTCCTGGAATAAGCATAGGAGATAATGTGGCAATTTTGTCAGAGGTTGCCACAATCACATGACCTGCTTTTCTAGAACGGACTCTTTGCTAAGAGCATCTTGGAAGATAATATTTTGAAGACTTTCTGTAGCAAGTTTTATGCACTCATTTTGTATTTAATTTTTTAAACCCTTGTGTAAGTCTTGAAAAAAAGAGAACTTGCAAAGAACTAGACTCTAGGCACCTGTATCTGAAAGATGAAACCAGATGTGTAATACGAATGTCACTGAGCTTTGACTCCTGAACTATATAATGAAAGCAGTGATTCAAAATGTGTAATTAGTCACAAGCCATTGTAGGTGTTGAGTATAAGACAATCTGTGTTTGTCAGACAGTGTTATAGCATGTACAAAGCAACAGAGGTCATGATTAACAGGGGTGGCCACCTCTGTTTTCTCCCCTGGTGTGCATGTGACCAAGAGAAGAGTGCTTGGTGAAGCAGATGCCAGGCAGTGCAGAGTGAGTATATGGACCTGAGGAAACCTCACCATTCTTTTTTCCACTCATGAGCTACAGAGACTGTGTGTATGAGCCCATGTGTCCCAAGGGAGAAGGCTTTGCAACAACTAGATGTGTGACTGTATTATGTTCTCCTTTCCTCCTCAACACACCCACTAATATTCCTGTTGCTGTGGAAGAAGTGTGCTGGGGAAATGATTCTCTGTGGTGATTGACACAGCCCAAAACCATCCTTGGTATCTAAGCCTGTGGTCTAAGCAGGAAAGGAGGAGGCACCTTCCCACCCTCTGGAGGAGAGGGGAGCCCTGCTTCCAGTGCCCCAAGTAGAGTGAGATAGCAGGACTAAGCTTAGGTGAGCCCTGATAAATCACAGAAATACTGAATGCTGAAAAAAACCACTACTGTCTGTTTAGAGGCAAGAAAAATGGCTCCATTTTCCTGTGAAGGAAAATTGACTTTATAATTGACGATGAGTCTAGAGTGAGTTGACTTTGAACCCATCCAAACAGCTCTCTGGAGATTTCAGAAATGGAGTAGATGCTGTAGTAGCTTTGGTTTTAAGAGGTTGTTGTTGCTGTGCAGTAGGGGGCAAATGGCTTTTCCAGCTTTCCTCACTGTTTTCTCATATTGAATAGCCCCTGGCAACAGTGAGATTTACATACTTGGTGATTTCACTGTTGGAAAAAGTGTGTTAAATTCTTTTGAATAAAGCTAGCTCTGAACTTGAAATTTATGCCTGCTAAGGTGATTTTTCTTGGGCTGTTAAAGAATAGTGTAGAGTGGCATTAGAAGGATACAGCATCATATTAATCAAGGACTAGATACACTGCAGTTTTTTTCCTTGATATCACTTGATATCAAAATAAATAGCACTTCCCAAATATTTGGACTTTGGACAAAGGATCAGATTAACATTAAATAACTGACTTGAAGTCAATGAAGATAATGTTATTCCAAGTGCAGGCTTTCTTACAGCTTCTTGCCAAGAGGATAAATATTTTATATTTGTGAGGCAAGTAGCAAAAGGTACAGAAAGTGTATTTGGCTTGCAGAGTAAGGAGGTAGACTTAGTGGATCTGCACTGATGTGTGTACTAGCTAATTCTTTGCAAATGAAATGGTCTGAATTAAATGCTTGAGAAGACACTGCAGAAGCGGCCGGCTGTCCTGCTGGGCTTGGGAAGCGGTTGCAGGAACACCCGCAGCTCGGCTATCATGCGGTGCCCGGGTGTGTTGCAGAAGCTCTTCCCAGACAGCGGGAGGCTGTTTCCTGCTGAGGCATGGACTAGCTGGGATGAACCTTCTTCCTCTATATTCATATCTTGAGGGACAGTGTACAGGCACAGATCCTCTGTAGGCTTGGAGATGGTCCCTTTCCAAGGGTCTGGCCTGGCAAATAGGTAAAGCTGAGGGAGTGTGTGACTTGCTGGCCTTGGCTGATGCAAATGGTCTGGGAGATGGCACCAACTCTTTCAGCTTGCCTGTTGGTTACACTGCCCTGTAGGGACTGGGCATTGTTACCTATGGAGTATCTTATTTGCTGGGAATTTGACTGGAAACACAATTGAGACAAGTTATACTATGCACAGCTGTCAAAAGGTGCAAGTTTTCAACTGCCTTCATACCACAAGGGATTGAAATCTATTGCTTGAATGACTAATGCAAAAATCATATTGCAACTCAAGGCATGTCAGCTGTAGTTGGATCTGGTTTTGTAGATGAAACCAGCCATTTTAGAGCTGAAATGAACGGAATTTCTACACAGAAATGCAGTATGTTGAATTCCTTTCCCCTTATCTGTGTGTCTGCTCTCTCACCTGGGGAAGTGTGGAACTCTGATCGAAGGGCCCGGAACAGGCTGAGACTTTATTAGAAGAGTAATTTAAGTGTTTGACTTGGACTACTGCCGGGGTTTATAATGCTTTAGGGCTTTTATCCTGGTCTGTCTGGTGTTTTATCCCTTCTTTACCAGGCTTGTCTTGGAAGTGGGCTTTTACGTAGCGCTTGAGCTTGTCCTGACCTGTGTGTCAGCATCCACATCAGTGTTCAGTATTTTAGTTCTCACTTTCAGGTATTTCTCTTTCAATTGTAGTTCTGAAGTATTTGCTTTTCAATGCATTTTGGGGAAAAAAAAAACAGTAATTTCCATGTATAGCCAGCCATATGACTTGCAGCAATGTTTTTGCAGTTTCTGGAAATTGCCAAGCCCCATGTGCATGATGGACACAACTAAGTATGAAATGCAGCTTGTGGTCAGTAGGCTCAGTCATGCTGCTAGAGTGATATCTCCACTGGAGAGTCCAGAAAAAAATCTGAAAATGTGGCATTAGTGACAGATGCAACATTTTGGATAATATATTTTGTGGTAATGCTGGCCAGTGGCAAGCAAACTTTTACAGAAAATGGAAGGAAACAAGGTAAGACAGGGAGGAAAGGATCTACCAATGCAGCTGGGAGCAGCATTGCAGCTGGAGCTCCCATGGGCTCTCATCAAGGGGTAAGACCTACAAGTAGTTCCTGAGATGAGTGACTTCTATCCAACCAAGTAAAGTGTGCAAAATGTATACACCAGTGTTTTAGAAGGACTTGTTAGTTTTCAGAAGTTTTTAAATTCATGCTGTCGCTACGGTGCACAACGTTTGGGGGGGAGGTGGAAAAAACAGTAGCTGTTTTGCTTTTCTGTTCTGCTGCTGTTAACCTTGTCAGGTTGTTTTTCTGTCATGGCTTTTTATTCTTCAGGGAGAATAGCTAGATTGTCATTTACCTATGATCTGTGTGACAGGCTTAACTGCCCAGAGGTTGCTGCTAGGAGCCAGCTCCTTGATTATTTTGTTTTGTTAGGACTTGGGGAGCTTTGCTTGTTAGGTAGGTGGTTTTCCACCTTGGGAAGAAGTGGGCATTGGGGGGCCTTTGGCCATGTGTGGGTGGCAGAACTATGGGGCAGTGGGGTGCTTGCAACTTTAATTTCTTGCTGGTCAGTGTCCTATGCTGTCTCCTTGCTGCCCAGGTGTGCCAGAGCACCCTGCCATGGGTTTCTCTCATCAGGCTGTCAAGACACTTCAGGAAATGATGCTGTTTGCTGCTGCCTGCTCTCCTGGCAGCGGATTGCAAATGCTGTGCTCTGCTGGAAGGGCTGCGGAAACAATGTGAGACCCCAAGCTGGCTGAAGATGCCTTGCAAACTATTCCAAGTTACCTGATACACTCTTGGGCAAGAGCCCAAGAGAAGCTGGTGTGATGTTCCCCCCAGCTGAAGCCTGAAAGTGCAGTTTCTTTTCTTGCTGTTATGCTCTCAAACATAATGATGATGGTTCTTGTCCTCTGTACTAGGAACTGTGTGTTGAAATAGCAGCCACTGTCAATGCAAGGGAAATAAGCACTGCAGCTCTTGGACAAATCTCTCCTTATTTGTCTAAGTAATGTCAGGAAGTTGTACCTGAGAGGTGGATAATAAGAGCTGTACCCAAAGCCCCAGGTAAGCAGGAGTAAAGCTTGACTGTTAACCAGAGGCTTAGGATGTGCTTCAAAGCTCTGCAGAGCAGGAAAACAAGGCATTGCATTTTGGGTTTTATTACTAATACTGTCTTGAGGATTCCTGGCCTGAATACATGATTATCTCTGCTTTTGAAGAGGACCATCACCACACTGAACATACAGTAGCACTTAAGGTGTTTAAGTCTACACTGATTTTATGGAAGACTGATATTGCCTTGCAAAATAAGGCTGTAAACACTGGGCCAGTCTTGTGTTGCTGAATCGTTTCAGATTCTAAAAAATATTTATATGTACCAAAAAAGCAAAGCCATTTCCCTTTGTCTTATGAAATTCATGCTACGAATGTACAATAAACAAATACAAACTCTGTACACAAAGAATAAATGTCACTTGTGCTATTGTCTGGTACATGCTCTGCCACCAATTTTGGGAAACAATAAATCTTAAGTCTTCATTGCCTCAACTACCTCTGCCCCTTATGTAGTACTGCTAACTAATCTGTTCCTCTAAAGAAGAAAAATGCCAATCCCATATGCCTGTTGGCAAGGCAGCTGGGCTATGGTTTGCCTTAGAGTCTGTGTGGGATCTCCCAGAGGCCAGACCTTCCCCTTCTGCTCTGTCTCAAGACCACTAGCAAGAGACAGTGCTCCTTGAAAAGCTGACCTGACAAGGACTGTTGTGCAGTACTTTATCTTTCCAAGTGCCTATAGCTGTCAAGCATTAGCTCTTGATTCTTTCAAAAAAAAAAAACCAAGTTTTTTTCACTACAAGAACAAGACTTTGTAATGACAGTTAGTTTCAACACTTATTAACTTGGTGTGGCTTGTTCTTATATATAGTGTTGAAATACCATATTACGTAAGGTTACTTCTTTATCAGGCTATAATTTAGGAGGAAGACAGTAATCTTTTGAGAGCGTTCCAAGAGCCTCTTGCTTTTGCTAAGACCTTTTAACCATCTTTGTCTGTCTTGGGAAAAATATAAAATAAAATTGGCTGTATTCATACATGTGTTCATATGCATAAGTGCACAGGCAGTACAAGATAGGAATGATGCAGTTGTCAATAACAGCTGGAAGGGGTTATAAAGAAAAACACTTATTCTGCCCAGAAGAACTACGTACTATGGAAGCTATTTATATGTTCTCAGAGGGGTTGTTGCTTGTCAGAAATAACATGGTGCCCAACCTAATATTAGCAACACCTTCTGCTTTTCAGTAGCTTTTATGGCCTCTAAGTCATCTGTAGAATTACTTGGCTGGCTTTAAATATCTTGGCCTGCCAAGATATTTTAGAAGAGGTAGGAACACATCAATGCAGTGATAAACCTGATTATGCTAAAAGCCATAAAACATCTCTAGTGCCTTCATTTTTTTCTCTTAAAAAGGTTTCTTTGCCCCTATTTCTACAGAAGCTAAGTGCAGATTCAATATTGATAGTAAGATATATGTGTAATATCCAGTAAAGAATTGGAGATATACTTCACAAATGGATAAACAGCATTTATTCAGACACTTACCCACCCTTACACAGGTTCTGCAAATCTTGCCTTGCTCTTGCCCCTGCTGCAAGCGTTTACTCAGATTAGGAATTTTTAAAATTACGGAGAGGAGGGTGGAAGTCTTCCCTTGATGTCTTTAAGGATCTGTTCCTAGTATCTGTTGCCCTTCATAGCACTAAGAAGAATGACTGAGCTGGCCTCTCTGCATCTGTCTGTGCAGTTCCTTAAAAACAGGTGTTCTCATGCATTTTTTCTCTCCCTTGCGTAAAAATATGTAGGTGCTTTTTCTATTGCTGAGTCTTTTCACTGCCCCGTGAATCTGAATATCCAGATTATATCTGGGCTCCTTTTCATCTTCACAGGAGGTGGATTAAGACACTAGAAATATCCTTTTTTGATCTTCAGGAGTCTGAGTTTAAGAAGTCAATGAGTGAATCATCAAACTCAAATCTGGGGGATTAGTTCATTATAGCCTGTACGTAGTCGCTCAGCTCATTGCTTACATGCAGTTTTAAGCAGTAAGAGCTTCACTGTGTATGAGGTATGGATTAAAGCTTTGCTTATTGCCCATAGTGAAGCGGGTCATTCTACAGTTTACTCATTATTACTTTTCATTTATTATTTATTTTGCCTACTATTTTACTGGCAAAACTTTGAAGAAGGATGCAAGCCTTTGTTTCTCAAGCAAGGTCAATGCATCAGTCTAATTTGGTTAGATAACACTCCATTTCCCTAATTTTCTGTTCCTAAGTCTTGCACTGGTCATTTTGAAGAGTTGTAAAGAGTCCTGGATATTGTCCCTGCAGTCGGGAATCGCTTTTGTGCGGGACAGGGACGTGGTGACAGTCAGGGCTCTGGGCAACAGCTTGCTCTGCCCAGGCTGTGTTCTGCTCTTTCCCAAGGAGTCGGGCTGTGCTGCCGGCACTGCGAGGGGCATGTCGTGTGGCCTGAGGAAACCTTACTCAGCTTGGCCTGGGTGATCGCGTGGCTCCGCGCCCGACCCCGGCGTTTCTTTGGTGCCAGGTGGCTGCAGCCGCAGGTGGCCCCGCGCTCGCTGGAGATGACGGTTCTCCCGAGGCTGGTGCGACACCTCGGCAGCGTTCCAGCGTTTAGGGGCTTGTGTGTCTCCAGCGGCTACGTGCAGCCTCCAAAACAAGCCTCTCTCTGCCCCTTCCCCGCTGTCTCGTAGTGTTTTCTGGAAATGTGCTTTACGGGCATCATCTGCATGGATGCTCTTGGTGTTTCACACTGCAATAGGACTGAGCGTTGTGCAAAGCTTGGGCCTGTCTGCATAACAGTTGAAACGAAAGGTCACAAAAAAAAAAGGTTGTGCAGCCTTGATGCTTTATATTCCCCTCTGCTCTTTATTTCCTGTGTGGTCTTCTGATTTCTGTTTGTAACACATGTAGATTAACCTCCTAAATTGAGCCTCGTAGATTACAAAGGCTATTACATACATATTTATTCTTTTTTTCCTTTGTTTTTCTCCTTCCTTTCCTTTCCTCATCTCTGTGCTGCCATGAGCAGTTTATTTCACTTTGAGAAAGCTGAACTAAACAGAGGCCGCAATGCTGTTCGGAGAAGACGGTGCCATCAGATGAGTCTGTCTGTGCAGCGTATGAGAGCGTAGTCAAACACAACTAGATGAAGCAAGGTACTAAATCAATGCAGTTCCTTGGATTGCAAATTCATCACCACACATCAGTGTTTTGCCTCAAGGCTTTTCACAGTTTTTGGATGGTTGCTTGGATTGTTTTGAATGTATAGCTCGCTGACCTTTTTGTCTAGTCACGTATTTTGAATTTTAACAGAATGAGGAGGAGGAGGAGGAGGAAGAAATAAGTAATAAGAAAAGTTATAAGTTATTTTGAGATCAGCAGATCAGTAATGCTTCTGAACAAACTTGATCTGAGGGTATATTTTCTGTTCCATAATAAATTTTGAATTTTTATAACCTGATTTTGAGGAGCATTGGCGTGAAAGCATGCTATATTCAATATCTTAATAAGGTGGAGTAAATTTGAAATGTCTGCCTTTTTGGCAATTGGCCATGCAAACCACGTCAAACCTCAGTCTTCCCCTAGAAAGCAATGGTTGGATCAATATTTCTTAATAACACATCTCAGCCTTACCAGAACATACTCAGTGAATTTAGACAAAATACACTGCGTGAGCTCTAGGAACAAAGAGTTTCTCCAAGAACAATTTGAGATGTTGATTTACCAAATTAATCTCCACACAAGCAAATGGCCTTTGCCATTTTCCCCTATCATTTTCCCAATATCTTGTTGTGCGCAGAGAAACTCCTTTCTAAGAACTGATTTTTCTTGTAACCTGCGAAGTTTCCTTTTTGCATTGAAAAATATTCAATCAAACACTTCAAGGAGAGGTAGTGCATTAACTTTCTACTTGAAGCAGATGACTAGATTAAACTCCTGATTGAGTTTCCAGTTTAAAAAAAAGGTACAAAAGAACCTGCACTCCAACTCTTAATCAAGATGATAATTGCAAAAGCTGGCGGAAACTTTCAGGAAGGAAATCTTCTGACCATCTGGTCGGTCACCTTGTGGAATTACACAAGCTACCGAGTTTTCATTTAGCCAGGGGCTGGGGGCAGGAAGGTGCTGGATAAAATCTACAAACAACTCTCATTTGGGGCAGGAGCTGGGTGAGCGAGTCTTCTGCCACATCCCTGCATACAAATGGATTTTACCCCGCGTCGTGACTGGGAGTATTTGCTTGTCAGCACTCCCTTTAACCTCCGAAATGTACCGTGACCTGTGCCCGCCTAGCATTATCCGCAGGAGCGAAAGTCAAAAAGCAAATGCTGCTTTGGGTTGCTGTGGATAAAGAGCGAGCACAGCTCTTGGAAAGCATGCTGAGTTCTCCTGCAATGCCTTGGCACTCAGGCGCTTAATTATAGTTTTTAAGAACAGGGTGTGATGAGGGTGATGAGCGTGGAGCCTCGGCAGGCGGTAAGGCCTGGGCTGGTCCTGTTTCGGATAAGCCTTCTCTGTCTGACAGCTACCTAACAAAAGGCAGATTGAGAAGAGCTCAGGAGACCTTTCCTGAGGGCAGCCACAGCTAGACTCTGCTTTCAAGCATGGGTGTCCCTGTGCGGCTCTCCGTGCACGTGTTTATTCCTTGTGACGCTGTTACCCATGCTGAGGAACGGCTGAGGCAGTGTAGCCCTCAGGTATCAAAGTGGCCGTAGGTACAAGACTATTGTAGCTAAGGAACAGCTTGTAGTAAACTAAAAGTGATTAGAAAGGTAAGCAAATATCATAGTAAATGAGAATAAAATACAACATCTATTGAGTGTCAGGAGCCCTTGTCAGAGACCCAGGGCTTGACGCTTTGGGGATCACATTGTATTTGAATGGCTTTGGCTGACGTGCTGCTCGTAGCGCTCCGTTTGTGGCGGTGAAACAGAAATCAGGCCTAGGGACGGCAGAATCGTTCAGGGCACATCCCTGCAAGCAGGTGGTTGTTGCTCGTGTACCGTGCTAGGTGTAAAGCAAAGGGATAGAGCTAATAACCTGCTCTGCTGGGGCTCTGCCTCCTAGTCTCTGAAATGTGATGTATGCAAGGATAACTAGTGGCAATTAATGAGTTTTATTCACAGTACGAGCTCGGCTGGGAAGATTCTTTTTGCACCCATGCAAGGCTGGTCACATAGACAGACACACACGTGTGTGTAATTCTCTTTTTCTAGGACGTTGGGATAAGCATGGGTGTGCTATGTTGGTAACTGTTTTGCATGGAGAATGGTAGAGGATTGCCAGTCAGCTGGTCATGCTTAGATAGCACTTCATACAACTGAATATAAGTGGGTATTATAGAACTGTCACAAAATGGCCTAAATCTTTATTAAAACTGCTTTTTTTCTTCAGTAGAAATTGTACTCCGCTTTGCACAGTCCAACTGCTGCAGCAAATATCTATCTATATATATAGGTTTCTTTTATCTTTATAAATATCTTGTAACTAAAAAAAAAAAAAAAACCCTTAAATTTACCTCTAAACATGTGATTTTTATTATACCAGAGTAAAGTCAGATATTCTTTAGAACACGTAGCAGTCGGACTAAGTCCTTTTGGCTCTTCTCATTTATAGTACCTGGGTACCTAAAGTGAGAAGGTAATATCTGCTTTTTCTCTTCATGTACTCTGCAAGTGTTTGCTCACTTCAATATGCTGTTGGTTTCAAGGACTGCTTAACATTCTTTCAGAAGGGAGTTTAAAAATCGATGAGAGCAATTTACAAAGCCAGACATGAAACTGTTACTGACAAATGGTCATTTAGAAGAAAACTTTCTGATATTTGCTCAGTGAAAGAAGCAGCAGAAATGCAGAGAGCAAACAGAGGAGAGTCACATGCTAAGGATTTTGGCACTTAATTCATAGCTGCCTTTACTGTTACAATACTCTTTAGCTCGTTGTCTTTAGCTAGTTGTCATTAGCTCGTTTCCTTTTAATGATCTGTTTTTCTCACAAGCCAGCAACAATATTTGTTATTTTCAGTTTAAATCTGGAAATCGGCATCCTTTTTTTAACAGCATCTTATATTTTTATAACATCTTCTTTATCTTGTCATGCAAAATTTAGCTGTTTGCTCCTTATTCTTGACAGGATGGGAGAGCAGTACGCATCTAAATGGAGCATCTTATGTTTCCTATTTACCTTTTCCAGATTTACAGAGGATTTGCTACATGGTTATGAGTCACTTAAATATAAATGTCCGTGACAGGCTCTATTTATTTTTCAAAGCAGACAGACAGTGAAATCTCCACTTTTGGCAAGATGGCATAATTCGGTCTTGAGACTTAGCAATATAGTGGTAAGTCAGTTGTTAATATTAGCAATATGCCTACCAATACCTCTTTCACTAGTCAATATACACATGCCTCATGAGAAACAGCTCCTGTCTCCAAAAGTTTGAACGGGAAAGCAACAGGCAAAAGAGAGCACCTGGAACAGAAAGCCCAGAGCAGCGCTCTGCTAGGGACAGTCCAGAGGGGAGGAGAAAAGCAGAGAAGTCCTCAGGTAAAAATCTTCTTCTTCTCCCTGGAGAATAAGCAAGTAAGGAGGTATTTTTATTTGCCTTGGGAATTTGAGCCTCTAAAAGTGCACTTGCTTCAGAACACCATCTAGCCCTGGGACAATTCCAGACCAGATCAATTTTACTAGGAGTCACAGAGACACGGATTCAGAGGTGGTATGATACGGGCACTCAGATAATGCTTGGCAAGCAGCAAATGTGTCTGGGTCAGGTTTTCCCTTCAGTGTTGGATTTGACCACATAAATCTTGTAGGCTAGGTGCCCGACAGTATTGCTGCCTGATGCAGTGAGCATCGGCAGGGCTCTGCTGTGGCTGTAGCCATCCGTGTGGGGCCACCCCTTTCACTCAAATCACGCCTGTGCCATTGCTGCCTCTCTTGCTGCAGTGCCCATGCAGGTCTGGAAAAAGGAAGGCGCCACTTCCCTGAATGGAGCTGCTCCGGTGCTGGATTCAGTGTGCATGAAGTGCTGCAGGACAGAAACTGGAGGCATCACGTTTGCATTGGGAAGCCTTCTCAGTGCTTCAGGAGTCTTGGTAAGGAAAACACAGACATTCCTCAGAGCCCGGACTGGGTTTCTTGTTGCTCTGGCACATGTTTTTAACTAAAAAAGGAGGCAGATATTACAATAAGCTTGAAAAGGCAGGATTCATTGCACACTTATTTGGAGTATGGGTAAATACTGAACAATTTTATTTTTTGATGTGAATTTGGGCAGAAAATGATACAAAAGGAATGCAAATCATCAGAAGAGAGCTGTAGGTGAAAGCTGGGAAAGAAAAGAGATGAAAAACCCCGGTCATCTCCTCTCAGTGGTAGAGAAAGACAGGTAAGTGCCAGAGATCTGCCGTGACAAGATGACAGGGTAAGTCAGGGGTCATGTCTGTAGTGAAGGAGGTCCTGAAAATCTCAGCAGGCAGCATTATCCCCAAGGCCCCGAGTGATGTACCAGGAACAGGATGTACATCTGTGAAACCCCAGACTCAGACTGAACGCAGGTGAGATTTTTGCTATTAACTAACAGAAAACAGAGATACCTAGGCAGTCTCCAACAGTGCAGGAATACTGTTGCAGGATGCAGGGACTTCCTGGGCATAGTTTTGCTTTGCAGTTCCTCTGTGCAGACTTCATAGCTTCGTAACCAGCCATGTGTTTGCTGCGCCCTGTGCTTCTGTATCTAAGCAACGGTGCATCCTGATCCTGGGGCTCCAGCGCCCTGCGGGAGAGCAGGAACTTGTGGCTCGCTGAATGGAAGTCGGGAGCAGCGCTTTCTGCCGCCTCGAGAGACAGACTTCTGACAGCGGGGAAGTAATTTCTCTTCTGCATATGTGCTGTTTCGCAGTTCCTCAGTCCTCCTTTCACACCTCTCTATATAACTTGACCGTCAGAACTGAGCAATGAAAGTTACTCTGGAAAAACACCAGTGCAGGCACCTGCCAAACAAGCAGTGACTGGTATTGTTTGCCATTTGTGGCATCCGCTGCTTTGCCCCCAGGCAAAGCAATGAAAGCCATTGTCAACAGCAGCTTGTGCTCAGTGTGGGTGCAACTGGACCTTGTAAACTGAAGGGAAAACGCAGCACCAGCTTTGTGAGATCTTTGCCCATTACTGCCCTTCTGGACTGTCCCTGGAAGATCTAGAGCATGGGATGGAAGAACAGGTGTATTCGGGCACAAAACACTTTCTCATGAACGAGGACTGGAGTAAACAGTCAGAAATGTAGGCAGGGTGGCTGACCCACTGGCTGAGCTGGGGACAAGCTGCTTTCCTCCAGTTTATGGAGCCAGGACACTGATGGCTTTGGAGACATATGTCCAGGAGATGAACATTCGTTAGCCAATTGATGGAAAAAGAAAAGGACACCGAACAGTACTGAAGGGGAGATTAGGGAATTATTTGTGTGTGGCATCTGCTAGCCTGGCACATGGGGCTGAGGAGTTGATTTCTTATTAATCAAATAGTGGCCAATGATCAATCATGGTTCCTCGGTTCTGAATTCCTGGAAGCATTGCCTGCTCAGGGAGAACAAAGATACCTCTCCAGGGGCTTTTGTTTTGTCCTCAGAAAGGGTTGTCCCTGTTTAAGTGCTAACATCTTGCACCGGCAGAGCAGTGTGTGTTTATGTGGAGGAGGAAGTTGGTCATTCAATCAAAGCTGCGGGGAAATGTTAGGAAATGTGATTTGCTTCAAGGCCCTGCTTGGTAGAAGATGAATGTGCATCTTGGCATTGAACCTTTGGGGATATCCAAAGGTATCCCCAAGATACGGGGATACCCATAATGTCGGGAGGCAGTTACTGTTGCTACAGTCCCCAGGCCGGCCAGAGATCTTCTCTTTGGACACCTACAGCTAGCTGTTGGGAAGCTCAATATTTGCAAACAAGAGTGTTTATTAGATCCCAGCACACAAAGTTTAACCTATGGGTAGACACATATACTTCCTGGCTTTCAGAAAGTTCATAATAAAAATGTGAAGACATAGCATAGCTGCACGAGTTTTCAAGCTGTCCTGCGTGTTTGTCAGCTGCTGCTGCTGCAAATTCACACCGGAGTGCTATTGTATACAGCGTTTGGTTCTGTTTAGTCTAAGCTGAGGTATCAAACGTTTTGTTTCATCCCTGGAAACTGAAGCTTGCCTGATGCCAAGACTGGAATATGCTCTGATGAGAAAGCGAGAGGTAGGAGAAAAGCCAAACCAGCTGTTACTTGCATGCCCTCTTAATTGGCTAAGTTGTGTGCTGACAGATGTGGTATCTCTACCAAGTCATTTGGGATTCTTTTTCTTTCTTTTGAGGCAGAACCTTAAAAACAGAGCTTTATGTTATTATTTCAGTAATAAGTGTTCAGAATGTGGCAGGTGGTGAATAGATGTTCTTATTCTCATGGAAGCTGTCAGCTTGCATCTTGAGGAGTTACCATACAGCAAGCTATAAAAGCCTCAGGCACCTGCATCCTCAGAGGCACTTGGTATCTGCAAGCCAATGGACTGTACAGAAATATGTGAGGGATATAATCGTGGAGGATTTGAGAGACATGTGTATGCTTGTTATACCTTCCCAACATACTGGGGTCAGGCTCTACCCCACGCAGAGTGTCCCAGACAGAGCATTTGGTTGTAGCGGAGCCTGAGAGCGGCCGCAAAGGGCACGTTTCTTCAAGAAGGGTCTCTGTCGTTATTCCCAGCCATGAGCACATCCATCGCTGATGAGCAAGGAACTCATTTATCGAGTTGTCTGCTAAAGGAACACTGAAATAAAGAAATCCTCTGTATAAGAGGAGCCTTCAGAAGATGTGGCTGCCTTCAACGGTGAGTGAAGGCCCCGCACTGCCTGGCCTGGCACAGGGAGGTGAAAACTGCGGGGGATATGAGTGACAGAGCAGTCTGCTGTCACCAAGGAGGACAAGGCATGAGGACGGGAGGCTGTAATTGACTGAGGACTTGGAGTCTGCCAATCGTGCCTCTGCAGAAGTGAAATAGCAGAATTCTGCCTTCAGTGGTGCTGGGGCTAGACCGCTCTTTCCCTGAGGGACAGTGTGTTTTGAATTCAGGCCAAGGTTTTCCAAAGTGACTTGTTGCTGTGCTGCGTCCACACTTTTGAAAACCTGCAGCAAATCTCCAATTCCCAAAGAGTGAAAGACAAGACACTTAAAAACCAAGCCTTGTACGTGTGCTGCTGCGGACTTCTCCAGGATTATTCATTTCCATGATGAAGTTAGGAAGAATTCACATTGGCGGGACCCAGGAGTTTGCAATTACGGAGCAAGTACTTAATGGCTGCAGTTTTCTTTTCCATTCTGTTCTATGTGGGCAGCTTTCTGGCTAAAATCTGCTACATGACAAGATGTCTTTGATGTTTTCAATGGTGGTCAGTTCTTTTAATATTAGAGTATATATAGTATAATATAGGTTAAGTATTGACTGGTATGAAATCTCCTCGGAACACGAGTTCTTCTTATGCGCGATGAGAAATTGTAACAGAAAAAGAAATAATTCCCTAGGGTAAGTGGGAGGAAAGGTAGAAATGTGTAACACATGAACTGCCTTTGAATCCTGAGCTCCTGAGGTTCCCGGAGACTGTCTGAAATGTCTGATAGGAATGGCAAAAGTTTTGGCAGCCGAACATTTTGGCAGCGTCTATTTCTTTTCTTAAAATATGTTTCTATTTGCTTGGACTATAGAAAAAATCCGCTTGCTGCCAAGCTCCCTTTGCCTTTTAGTTTTCTTGTATCCCCTCTTCAAAGTCCTCCTTAGCTTTTTGATGGTTTTTTTCCTCATCAAATAGGAGATTTGTATTGCAGTTGCCGGGCCCCCAGCTAGCTGCAGCCTCCCGTGTCATGGATCTGTCTCACTGCTCCAATTTTCTCAGCACTTCAGTAATCATCTTTTGGGCCTCTCTCTGTTTTTTTCTAAACATAATCAGCTTCCAAATCCCGCCCTCTGCAAAGCCTTTTCTTCCATAAACTATTCCCCTCTTTTGGTCTTAATAACAATCTCTCCATGCTCGCAGTTAATTGTAGGGTTGTTTTCTTCTCTTTATTGTTCATTCTGTCTCCCATTACTGCAGTTATTACCCCGACAGGCATGAGGGTGAGTCACGGCCAACGGGAGGGCGAAAATCTGTCGCTTCCAAAACTGCCGGTTTCTCCCATCTCGGCAAAGTCAGATCCTCCCGTCACCCACCTGGGTCCCATGCTAGTAACACATGTAATCTTGTAGACTGGTCTCACCCTTCAGCTTTTTATGATACATCTCAGAGCACACAGAGCAGGCAGAAAGTTAGTGCTAGCTCAAGCTCGGCCTTTTTATATTCCACGGTATTCTGGAAGTTTTCCCCTTATTCTCCTAAATTTCTCTTTCTCTCTCTCTTTCTTTTTTTTTTTTTTTTTTAATAAAAACGTAGCTTTTACATTTTTCTCCTCCTGGATTTGTTGTTGTTGTTGTTGGAAAATACAGCTCTAACTCCTCACTCTGCAAAAATGATCGATCAAAAAGAAAAAAAGACAGCATGCCTTTTAGAGGCCTTGAAAGTTGATATTATACACTGGCTCCTCTATGAAATAGGCTCAACTTTGTTATTCCAAAAATAATAATAAAAAAAATATTATAAGAACGTTCTTAGATTATCTATATATTTAGGTTGGGATTTGAATCACACTTAAGGTTTAAATTGTTTTATGATGTTTAAGGCTATTGCCTTCCTTGTAGCTTCTGTGTGTAGAAAAGGCAGTTATTTGCCATCTTCCCTATAAAAGCTTCTTAAATAATAGAACAGGGTCATGACTTCTCTTTTACTCTGCTCCCGTTTTCTTCTTTTTAGAAAACTTGATGAAATCAAGTTTTTCCTTGATGAAATAAAAGATTTTCTTTAAGGACTTCCCTTATATTGATACTTTCTAGGCCTTTTCTCATTTTTTTTGCTGGCTTTTAGACTTGCTTCGAGCTTGCTCACAGCTTTCTGAAATTGCTGCGCCCAACTGGAATCTCCCTAGTGGTGAATGGAGCAGGACATCTGATGCTCACAATAATGTTCCCAACTGTGCATATTAGCCATGTGTATAACCATGCATTTCAGTTTTCCATAACTGTG
>VZSG01001482.1:0-23781 GCA_013398315.1 Nothoprocta pentlandii | reverse complement strand
CTTTTTAACAGCATCACTGTTACTGCTTTTTCAGTTTGGTCCACCGAAACCCACAGATCTATTCCTGCAATATTGTTGTAGCATTATCCCATCTGTGCTTCTACATCTTGTCCATCTTCCAAGGTCCACTTGGTCCTTGCTGATTTTGGACAATTTCTGTCTTGGAGCCGGAATTTGGAGCCGTCTCCTAAAGGTTGTGTTGTGTAAAACCCTTTTCATTGCATGCTGCTATAAAGTATCAGATCACTTCAGGGCTTAGTTATTTTTACAGTGAAGATGTTTTCATGATTGCTGTCTTTGTAAAAATATTTTAATAGGAGTGAACCTTGCACAGACCTGTGTATGAAGACAAATGAAGCATTCTGCACCAACAATGAACATTTGATAAGTGAATTTGAATACAGGCTTTAATTTATTCTCGATCACCCACACGGATTTTTTTTCCCTTCATACTTTAGTTCCTTAGAGTAAACACAAAATCGGGTAACAGACATACTCTTTGTACCACTTTTACTTAAGTGGCTCTTTTTTTCTTTTATTATGCCAGGGACCACGAGGAGCAGGGCTCTTCTGCATGACAGTCGAGCCAGGACCCGAGGGTGACAGCAAAGCAGGGACATGTCCAGCAAGGGCACAGCCACAAGAGGGCACAAGAAGAGCGGGGCATATCCGAAAGCAAGCCAAAAAGTCAGATCAGTCAAGCCAGGTAATGCCTAGGAGGCCCACGGCGTCACTCAGGCAAGGCCTGGGTCTAAGCTTAGCTGTGACTTCGGTGTGATTAGTTTGCGGTGACGTGTGCTTAGCAAATCCACACTCCCTTTCGGCGGGCTGGTTTTCTGGGGTTTCTTTTGAGACCTTATTATCCTCCAGGGGCTTGATGATTCACTATGTAATCATTTATCCTGGTGTTTTTCTGCATATTGAATTGAGGCTGCCTGCTCTGCAATATCCCAAAGTTTCTTGAAGATTTATTCGCAGTGGTGAGCAGCTTCTGCAGCCCTCTTATGTAGATTTGATCAGACTCTGTGGGTTTTAACACAGTTTGCTCACATAGACATTCGTTAATCTGTTCCTCTTCTTTTCTATCTTGAAATGTGTCTCACAATCTTTTCTTCTTTAAAATGGAAACCAGGGCATTGCAGCATATTAAGCATTTTAATCATATTTCTGTCATCTATGTATTTACTTTCCTACTTAGTATGGTACTTCCAATAGAATCTCTACAATAATTCAATCTTTTTCCTGTTCTTCATGATTTCTTTTTGATGCCACTAAAACGCTTTTGACACATCTCATTCCACAACCAGTGTTGGTTTCATATTATTCTTTGTTCTACTGAAAGTTTTGTTTTGAACTGCTGATATTGTCTCTTCCAGGAACTACCAATTCCTCTACACTTCTTTATTCTGGATTTTTTCCTGAGACAGCTTCATCCAATTCCCTGTGTGTGTTAAACCCTTTTTGATTCTGATATTTTGATACAATACAAATACTTTTCCATGAAAGAGTTTGTGCCACAGGAGGTTATCAGCAGCTTATCATTCAACCTAAGTGGATCTCTTCAACAGAGGGGGTAAATGGATAAAAACTTAAATTACACTGCTGTTCGGAAGCTGTACAGCAGCACCAGATTTGGTGAAATATCCAGTACAGGTGGTTTACTCTGTCGTATTACACCAATGGGTGGCATATAAATGTCAAGTGAAACACATGCACAAAAATCACTAGTAAAAACATACCAAAACAACACAGTCTATTAGCATTCAAAGCCTTTTTTAAAATGCAACCAGACTCAACTTTTAATTAAGGAATACACTTGCTGATTTCAGGAAACGTGAGGCTCTGGAAACATCGTATCTTACTTGTAACAAATGTGGTTTTGACTCCAGCTCCGTTTGGAAGTGGAAGGCATAGAAGATATTACTTGGTTTCAATTGATAATTAACTGGATATTTTGTTCTCCAAGTTCTGTGCTCCTTTGACCTAAAGGATATCTACAAAGGCCGATGAGGAGCAAGTGATGGCAAGTTCCCTGTAAAGATCCTGGGATTTAAAAAAAAAAAGATAAATTAACTCACACAAAGTTCCAGGTACTCTTGCTTTTGAGTTAGCGCTTTATGCTGTTGATAAAGACATTGACGTACGGCTCAAAAAGCCGATTTGTGACCCTCCTGAGTGTGAAGGGTAGAAACCTGGGCTTCTGGTTTTATTGAAGTAAATCAGTTATTCAAGAACATTTTGATTAGCAGATGTGAAACAGATGCTCAGAGAGGGCTAAGGCCAGTCAAATTTTAGAACAATCCTGAAATGTTCCTACTGGGAAATGCTCTGTGCTCACGCAGTGAGGGGAAATCAAGATATGTCTTCAAAACAGCCAGAACTGATAAAGCTTCGATTCTTATGATGAAACTGCCTGCCCAATATTCAGTGAAGTTTCAGTGAGTGGTTGGTGGTGAATCATAGAACCAAAGCGACCACCTTTTCATTACTGCTGCTTTCACTGCAATTTAAAGAAAAGCACACAAAATAATTAATTGTGCGAGACGTTGTTAGGAATCCAGAGGACAAGAGATGCTTAATGAATTTAGATTAGTGATGTACCTTTTAAGTACAGCAAGTGGGAAAAAGTTGATAGCTGTATATTCGATTAGGAAATGCGTTCCTAGCAACCTTAAATGCTCTCCCAGTTTAGAAATTTCTTTCTTTTTCTTTGCATTGCTCAAATCATCCCTCTCCCAAAGGCTAATTACTCCATCCGACAACGTATCTGGGATAAAATCCTGCTTTAAGTGCTTCCTTTCATCTTTTCAATGTGCTTTGGTATACATAGTTACAAGGCAGTGCGGGGGGTTGCATCTGGAACTCGCATTGTGAAAGCTTTTTGAAATTAAATTTCAGCAAAGCAAACATTTTGATTTTGTAATTGTCCTCAAAGTGTAATTTCCACCTGTAACACAGGACTGTGTCTCCAGCAAAGGCAAACGACTTAATGGCTTCTACTTCAGAATCCTTGCCCCAGAGTGAAATGCTAATGTCATCTCCAGGAATACCAGCCTGAGCTGGACAGGCACTTAGGGGAATTTTTAAGTGGGATTGACATTTGAGCACGCTTGGGAGTATTTTGCTGAAATGGAAAACAAGCGTATACTTACGTTTAATAATAGTCTCCAAGCTTTGCTGAATCATACAGAATAACCCATGTTGAAAGGAACCTCAGGAAGTTGTCTGGTCTATACCTCTAATCATGTCTTTGGCAAAAGGTTTTTTGGAAAATATACCTCCTGCAAGAGCAAGCTATCTCTACTGTTAGCTTATTAAATGTCACTGCTTATTAAATGACAATAGGTGCCGGGATGTCCAAATGCATACCAGGCAGCTGGCTGCATGCATTTAACCTGATTTTTAAAGAGCGTAGTGCTCCTACCTCACTTGCACATGGAGGTTTGCCATTTGCCAAATTGGGTTTCTTGTTGCTATCTTTCAGACACTGGCTGCTCATCCAGGCCTCCAACTCAAAAACAGAATGGATGAAAGGCTTTAGACTTGGGTGTCTAGAAGAATCTGTGCTTGCAGCAAGAGGTCATCTGTGCCACAAGCACGGGACAGCACAGGCAGAACTGTGTGTAATTTGCCTTTCTGTTGAACAAGGGAGACAGTAAGCATGTGTGACACTGACCTGGACCCCTTCTTGACTTCAAGAACATCTGTGAGACGCCTCATGGGTTGCTGTAAGTCTCTCATAGATTGAGAGATGTTCTCTCTCACCCTAGTCATGAAGTTGCTGTCCTCTTGGGTGAATTGGCCCCAGACTAAACAGAAAGAGATCCCCTCAAAAACAGCACGAAAGCAACTTGTATTCTTTTATTTCTCCAATTTTCAGACATTTTTTCAAGCTACAACAGTAATCAATATCATGAAATTAAGCAGGTGAACAACTGGAAATGAGAATAAGTCAAATGCCACCTGAGATGCTTACTTCTTACATATTACTTGTAAAACAGTTGCTATAGTAAACCTCCAGGCATAAGCACTACAAGTACAGCAACTACATGTTGACCTAGAGATTGATGAGTTCAGTTCACATATGAATATTTTCTCTCTTATTTGACTTAATGAGATCAAATAAGAGATTGACAAGTTCCAGGAACAGGCTAAGGCTTCATAGAAGCAACCAAGGCAACAGTACCAAGGAGGACCCCATGCTGAATGCAGGGAAATGTGATATGTTAAATGAACAAGAGAATTATTGGATTAGACTTGCTATATTAGTTCAGTAAAAGTAGACTCAAATTAGCATCCACAATGAGTGAATATCTTGCTGGACAGATGCAATTATTTCTTATTTCAACAGTACTTGGAAAGATGGATCTCCGCATCCTGGGACCTGCAGAGAATCCCTGAGCCAGCGTGGCAAGGGCTCTGAGGCAGCCAGGTCCATAGGATGATGCAGTCCCTAGGGATGATGCAGGTCCAAGGCCAGGCTGTACACATGCATTAGCAACAAATAACTTCCCCTGCTGAATATGGACGCATTTATCCAGAAATATGGTTTAAGCCCACTCCACCATATTCCTAAAGGCAAATAGACAAGTATTCTCTTGATCAGTATCAGCCATAAATGTATCTGAGTCAATAACCATATTTTATTTTTTCTTACATCAGGATAAGTCAAAGGTAAACACATTTTAATCAGATCTTAGCTCCGTTCCCATCTGGAAAGAGTGAGACTCCCCTGACAGCAGGAGAGAGAGTTTTAATGTGAATCTGTAGCAATAAAGGCAGAATTTGAATTCTGCTTATATCAAAGAATCGGATATTACCCAAGCTGCATGTCTTCTTCTCAACAGAAACATATTGGCATATCTTGGTTTTGTCAGCAACGTCTTACAGAGTATGAATTTCCCACCGCAATAAACAAACCCCACCAGGCATAAATCATTTATATCGTTCATAGCAAGATTCACTTAACCCCATCACGGGAAGACTCTTACAGATCCTCCATCACCAAATCCTGCTGCTTATTTACCCATTTTCCTTCCCTAATTGGATTTCTTTCCTCCTTAGCATTTTGACAAGTCGGGTCTCGGGGTGTCTGGTAGTTACCTATTGGCAGGATCACATTGCTTTGGCCTCGCTTTGAGTAGACCTCCTTGTGAATCACCTCTCTGCAACAGAGCTGAAGTTTAAAGGCTGCCTGGAAACCTCGGCGAAAGTTTTCATTAAAGAAGCCGTAGATGATGGGGTTGACACTGCTGTTGAAGAAGGCCAGCCAGTGAGCAAAGGGATAGATATAGATGTTGATGATTTGCAGCTGCGTATCAGACAAGTTAGCATAGTCAGAGAGCATCATGAGAGTCCACAGCGGAAGCCAGGACAGCATGAAAAGCAAAGCCACCACAAGGAGCATCTTGACGACTTTCTGCTTCTTCTTGGACACAAGGTGCCGCTGCTCCTGGCTGTGTTTTCCCGCCGCCGGCACCGCCGTGTTGAAGAGGGCGATGCCGATCCTCGCGTACATGATCACCATGAGCGACAGGGGAGCCAGGTAGATGTTGGCAAACAGAACCGTCGTGTAGATCTTCCTCATGCCGGGCTCGGGCCAGTCCTCTCGGCACCAGTACACGGGGCGGGTTTCGTTGCCGCGGCCGAGGATCACCCTGAAGAGCTTCTCCTCCCGCACCTGCAGCATGACCGCCGAGGGACACATGATGGCCACAGCCAGGATCCAGATGACTGCGATGACCACAACCGCCGTCGAAACCGTCAGCTTCGGCTTGAAGGGGTAAACGATGCATCGGAACCTGCAGCCAAGGCACCCGGGCACTTAGGCACAAAAGCCACTGAAGGAATATTTAATCAAACAGGAAACATCTCTCCACTTTCCAAACTGTCTATTTAAAAAATCCACAAATGTAATCCTTATCCTGCATAAGGCAATCCAGTTAGTTAATTGCTCAATTTAAGAGCTCCATTGATAGAAAGGCTCAAGAAGAGTCACATTTGTTGTTTACTTTTCTTTATACACTGTTTCCTTAGCAGCCTGCTAGCACTACTTGAGTAACCAAAGTAGGTACTTCTGCCTCTTATTAGGCTCAATAGAGCTGGGCAGTTAACGGACATTAGTCGGTCAAAAACAACCTAGCCGTACCATTTAAGATATAAAAAATGGAGTAGCAAATCACTGTAACTGCTTTTTAGACACCAGCACCTTTTGTTTCTTTTTCTTCTATGAGCAAAATACCTTTTATCTGTTGGAATATTGTGTGGATCAGTGAATCAGCCTCAACATGGTTGAGTCACCTTAGGGTGATGAAGAAAACGGTCTCTCATCTCTGTATCATCTTACCTGTCTACAGCAATTGCAACTAGTGTGAAGACAGAAGCTGAGACAGAGATTCCTTGGACCATGCCGCTCATCTTGCAAACCATGCTCCCAAATGGCCATCCTGGAAGGGAACAGGACATGGAAGTTTTCTCTAGCAGCAGTACTAAGCTTCCTCTGGGGTAAACAGAAGAAGAAATTACTCCACAAGGCCAACACATTCCCTTTGCTGTGCGAGACAGGGGCAGTCAGAAAACAGAAGGTGATTTGGGGCCAGTAGCTGTTTTGCTCAATACTTTGAATGCCTTTCTGATCTTCTAAAAAACTGCAGAGCAAGGATTTGCCATTACAGCTTAAAATGGGGACTCGACACAGGAGAGGTAATTGAACAGTACAATTGAAGGTACCTCAAATGCTTCCATTGAATCAGAGGAAGTGGAAGCTATCATGAAGTAGAAACACTTTCTCCAAGTCCTTCAAAAATCAAATATAGTAACACTTCAAGTTACCTTTGAAGGACCACCTGACATCCTGCATGACATTCAGTGCCAACTGTCATGCTCTCAAAGCTATGCAACCTCCTACCACCCTGTTTTTGTGGTTGATAAACAGAGCTACAAGGCATCTGCAGAGGTCTATGAAAGTTTTTAACCAGTGTAGAGGTGAATTATGTGGAGGGCTTTGCCCCTTACAGCCAAAGGCAATACAAGGACTCCAGATCTGCCCCAGAGCTTATTCAAGAGGTTAGTTCTTTAAACCAGGAACAGAATTAAGAAATGATTTGTGGAGGTTACTGTTACAAAGGTAGGAGGCACCCCCCACACTTAAGCTCTTACAGCCACATGCAGCCACCTGAGCTACCTGCAATGATGTTGTCCAGCAGAGTGGTGGGCATGCAGAAGATTCCCACGAGGAGATCACTGATGGCCAGGTTTAAGATGAAAAGGTTGGTGACTGTTCGCATGTGTTTGCTCCTCAGAACAATGAAGCAAACGACACTGTTGCCAACCATACAGAGCAGGAAGATGAGGAGGTACGAGGTGATGAAGACAGCTGCCACTGAAGGCTGATGGAGGTAGAAGTCTACATAGGAGACATTGCCCTCCAAGAACAGGTACTTGTATGTGCCATTATAAACAACCATGGGAGGCCAGTCAGTTGAAGAGGCTGCATCCATTTTCTTATTTGTGTTGTATGATGCCTTAAAAATGTTTAAGGAGTCATTATAGCAGGTTTCAAATGGGGTTTTTAGAAATGGGACTGGATTTTTCAACAGTGTGTTCCAAATACGTGAAAAGCTATTATATCTACTCCTTCCTTTAGGACTTACTTTGTTAGTCCACACGCTGAGCATTCCCAGGGATGAAATCCAAAAAATACTTCAAGCTTGATTTCACAGCATGGCTATGTGGAAGTGACTCTTAAGACCACTGAGTCTTAAACACCTGTATCTGCACATTCCATAATCAAGTGCTTCTCTCCCGAGACAAAGGATGCAAACTGGCCTTCTGTGATGTGTCAGGTAAACAAGACATATTAAACAGTCATTAAGAGCACAAAAAAAGGTCTCTGGAGGAATGTGCTTGCTCCACACATCATCTGACACTTAAGGAGCTGTGTGGTTGATGACCTGTTAAAAGCAAGGATTCAGTTAGAGCTTTCTCAGGTATAACAAACCCAAACTCTGTGCATCGACATAGACTAATCCAGTTCTATTTCACTACAAAATTTTTTTTTTCGCATGTAGTTGTTAGACCACTGCTGACTTGACTTCCCTGCTTAAAAATGAAGCATTGTAGTTAAATGCAAGACACCTTAATTCATTTTCTAGCTCTGCTACAAGCTTCCACTATTTTGTTAAGAAAATCATCCCTTCCTGTCAGAAGTTTCCCCCTATAAACCGTGCATAATATCTCCTCCAAGTCTGCACATTCACAGCATACAATTTCCCAAAGCAAATATTATATTTTCACATTAGACAAAAACGAAGTTGCAGAGGCATTTTCAAATATGTTCTCCTGGATGTATCATATTCATTTCAACTCAGAAAGATATATGGCTTGTGTTGTAGTAGCAGTGCTTTCACAAATCTGTTCCTTTGAGAAAAGAGAAAGCAAGGCTGTATTGTACACTAAAGACACGTGAAAGAAGCACTTCAAGGTGAATAAAGAATCTGTAAGCCCCAAACTTAAGTAGTTTACAACTTATTGTTTGAACTCAACTAGAGAAGCTATGCTATTCTCTTGTGCCTCTGTTTTCCTATAGGAATACCAGAAGCAGCACTCTGAATTTAATTCCAATACCAAGTTGTACTAAATTTTAACCTTTATTACATAACTAAGATGGAAATACTATTAGCTTCCATTGCACACTGACAGCGAGATCTTGACATTTATGACTGCCATCAAACAACTTGCAAGGAGCACTCGAGTTCTCCCCGTCACATTGTTTTATCTGCCACTTTCAAAGAGTGGTGAAAAAATGAGACTGCTGTCCACTGATCCCACCAGCTTTTGGATGACAGTTACATTGGCGTTTTTATTTCTTTAACAGGCACTCTGCAGAGGAGCTTCTCCTGCTCAATGAGAGCATGAGGTCTCCTCCTTGGCATGGCTCTACAGGATGTAGTCTGAACCTTCGCCCAGCAATCTCCAACACCAAGATACCATTCGTAGCTCTGATTTGCTTTTGACACAGCTATTGACTCTGATGTTGCTTAAGTGAAAGGCACAAGAGTGCTTCGATTCAGCCCTTCTGTTGGCAGCTAGTGTTGACAGCAAGCAGGAACTTGATTTTAACACAAGGGAAATAAAACACAAAGAAATGGAGCAGATGCTTGTGGTAATCTGACTTCTGATACATCTTTACACGTGAACCATAACAGTGCGGGAGCTCTGTTGGCTAATGGCTGCATCGCAGCCCGCAAAAGCAACTTTAAGAAAACAATTATGCTTTTTCCTCTGTGCAGTCAGCATAAAACTGAAGTCGTTGGTGAGTCTTACCTTCAGTTCTCCAAGATTTAACAAAGAAGTAAATCAACCAATCTCAAGTGTTTAGAAAACATCAGGCCACGCGCACTTCCTTATCCCCCTAAAAAATGATTATTTTTGGAGATCTGCTTTTGCAGGCTAAGTAGAAATTAACACCACAGTAAAGGCACCAATGCTCAAGTTACCAGGGCTAGCCTTAGAAATACCCCAGCTTACAGAGATGGCCTTGTATACACATCTATACACATGAAAGCTAAGGTGGAAAAAGATTGCACGCAAGGAAGAACAAAGGGAATGCTTCTTGTTTTGAGAAGATAACTCACCAGCTAAAAGAGAAAAGGATAAATAACCTAGAGCAGCATGGAAGACAGAAGCCCTGGTCATCCAATAAGAGGAAAATTATGTAAATATAAGATGATATATCGAAGTAATCAGTTTTCACATGGTAATTTGATAAGGCTGTGGCATTCCCACTTGATTTGTTAGCATTACATCAAAGGTAACAAGCACAGAAATGTTTAGAAGTGTCCCAGAGGAACCTGGAAATTAAGAGCCTCAACCAGTTGCACACTGCAGCTCCACAGTCTGGGTTTAGACATGCAAACCTGAAACTGTCAAAATTGCAGTAACAACACCCCTAAGCAAATAGAGACTGTTAAGTTTGACAACACAAGCAGGATAATTCTGTGCCATTGGAAATACACTTAATTTGGTGTTTTGACAAGAACAGTTCACAGTAGTTATGCATTTTTATACTGGCCACAAACAGCAACTCTAGCAATCACTAGACAGGCAGTACAGCTCCCTCCTTTTTTGCACAAACCTGTTTTTAGTGTTGTCTTGAAATCTGAGGCCTTAGAAGCCTAAAAAAGGCAAGAACAAGGATACTTCAGAGGTATCATCAACAGAAGCAGATAATTGAGGTGTAGTAGGGTAAGCATCACGAAATTTATCTTGTCCTGAGCTCTATACTTAACAATGGGTCAAGTACACACATTTCTTAGAAACCATGAGCAATGATAAGCTCTGTTCTGCTGAAAAACTGGAAAAGCCAGGGTGCAAAGTAAGATGAGCTACTGAGGGATGGCAAAAAAAAAAAAGAGGCCCTCATTCTGTAACTGCATTAGGAAAGCAATGGAAGGATTGACCTATGATTCAGTGGATCAGAGCAGCTATTTCAGGAGCAGGCCAAAGTGTTCCCCCCCCAAAAAATATTCCCAAATCACCAAAGTATTGTTAGTAACCATTTCTCAAAATTGAAGTAATAGAACAGAAAATGGTCACTTGTGATCTCTGCTTTTAAGGGGCATGTGCTAAAAGAAGGGAAGGCATATTAGGAAATAATATATAAGGAGAAACCTAATCACGGAATAACTTCCGTGAAAGTCATTCCCTCTGGAGGCCAGGCTAAACACAAGAATGCTGTTCAACAGGGACAAGGGGAGAGCACTTCACAGGTCTGTCTGGGGAATAAGTACCTGCACAGCAGCACCGCACACAAGGATCCACAGTTCATAGCAAGTCAGCAAGTGAATGCAGCATTGGATGGCACAACATGACAGTGGCAAAGACCCTATTATAATGTAAGTACAACTAAATTAGAGAACCTCTAAGATAAGCACCAAGTAATAGGGAAGAGTTAACTATTGTTTTGTATGGAATTCAAAACAGTTGGGGCACCAATGAAGCCTAGAAGACAATAGCAGGAAAGATCAGCCCACTACAAATCATGATTAAGACTGAAAGAGGTGGACCAATTTCAAGAGGTGATTTCAAGATGTTGCAGTATGTTCTGTACTTTCACTGTTCATCCAAGTCCCTTATCCTAGGATCACTTGTGCCCCATCAGGCCCCTTGCAAGGGACATAACGGCGGTTCACTCTAAGCAGACCTCTCACTGTCTCTTCCAGATTTGAATCATCAAGAGCCAGAGAGACAGTACCAGATCAAGCAATGTACACAGCGTGTTGTAGAGCAACTTACTGTTCTCAGCAAAACCAAGCAGCTGCTTGCTTTATTTCAAGTACAACAGGCAGAACTGCTTCTTCGGTGAGTAAAAATTTTGTTGCAGATTTTGGTTTATTAACCTTTTTGAGGTTGAGCAGCAACTGTTTCACAGTCAATACTGTCTCCAGGAAAAAAACAAAGAGCTCCTCTATATAAACAAAACCTTTTATTGCCAAGCACAATCTGAAGAGGAACATGTGTAAGATACCTCAGAAATTAGTTGACCTGTTTTTTATGTCAGTTTAAGACACTTTTCATGAAACTTATCTAAATAACATGTTACCTTAAAATATCATTGTGCATGCTCCATCATTAAGCTTTCAGGTAAGAAAGACGGAGTCAAAGCCTTTCCAAAAGGCATTAAAATAAAAACATTCTTGCCTTTGACATCTAGTTGTTCCATGAAGGAAAAACCAAGGAAAAGTTACTTTTCCATGAAGGAAAAGTAAAACCAAGCTTGCTTCTTAATGCAATGTGATAGGCAAAGTACCCATCTTAAAGCTGCATGCACAACTCCTCTAGCAGAATTATGTTGTTTAACCACCCCTGACACTCACTTATCTGGGGAGTAGAAGCTGGGACCAAAGAAAAGACTTGGTCTGAGTGTTTAAAAAACAAGCTTTTACTTTCCCCTGCCTTAACAGTGACAGGTAGTTCTGTCAGATTCCTATAAGAGACAGGACAAGTCTTGATTCCTGTGAAGTCTATTAGTCACAGTTGAGCCAGGAATATGGAGCCTCTTGTCAAAGGCAAATCTAGTCAAATAGAATTCAGAACATACTACACTAGTTAAGGCATTCGTAGCAGCAAATTGCTTTTCCTCTAGAGCATCTATGAAGTCTTACTCCACTTCCTTCAGGAAATCCAAGTAGAAATATGGAGCTTGTGCAACAAACATTGTCTTATTTATCAAAACCACACTGAATGAGGCTCATGACAATTTAGAATAAAACCTCGCTATATTTAAATGTTTTCTGATCTGCACTAGCAGAGAGCTTAAGAAACAGTGTAGTAATTTATCTTCCTTGTGTCAAGCACAGTTGCAGTTGCTATTCATGTCCTCACAAAGAAACTTCAAATAAATTCCTTATTTAGGAAAAGGTTGAATATGAGCCAGGAGCTTGTCAGGTTTTTGCAATCATCAAGGCGCAGGACATTGTGCTGGAAATAAAGAACATAATTTTTTCTCAATATTAGCTAATGAGTGGTTCTTGGGTACAAAGGTAAAAGCATGTTTGCTTTGCTAACAGAGATGCTCTGAGCAAATATATTGCTGCGTACATTACCTTAACCTAAGCATAAAACCAAAATTTTTGGAGAATGAGTATATCTATGCTATAAAATGTTTTTTCTTTCTTATCATAATCCTACTCTCTGTTGCTAAATGCTTGGCCAGCTTTTACTTTAAGATCTCCTGTGTGTCTGTTTTACATTTTAAGTAAAGTCTTTGCCAACTATTTCCTGGATTAAGATGAAGCAAGACTTCCTGCACAGGCACACTTAGCAAGCCTACAGCTGCTTTAAGCCTAGAAACCCACCACATGTATTAGCACCCTTCATGGGCAAAACTGGCTTTCATCTTTTTCCAAAAGCTTCCTTCAGATGACTCCCAGAGGAACTGAAGTTTCTGGAAAGCCTCTTCAGACTTCTTCCTGCCCTCAGCACCAGCACGGCAAACAAGGACAATACTACCACTCATCTGAGCAAAGGAGGTAAATTAATCATGGAAGCAGTCAGCTGAGTAGCATATAAGATGCATAATATATTAGTACAAGGCTTGAATTACTCAGATTAATTAACATATGCTGAAGCTTTAGATGAACACCTCTCCCCTGAGCAATGCTCTAGCCTGTATAGAAGCAACCATCTGTGACCACCATGTACACCATCTAATGAAATACCATCACAGTACTTATCAAGGCAAGGCAAGCTATCATAATGCTTCCTGCGTCTAGATGGACCACTGAGGCTATTAGCTTCATCTAAGGGCAGGGTAACATATTAAACAAGGATTTTGAAAAAATATCTTTGTGAATTTACAGCAAATTGCTTCGTGTTTAGTACCCTCTTAAATACATGAGGGGGTGTGAAGGACGCCCCATCAGAGCATGTCTGTAGTGTTGTCTAGCACTCCGCATAGAACAGGGTGGCTCCAGCTCCAGGACATGAAGACCTTCACAGGCATGACTGCAGAATACAGAGGTACAGTTATGAGCTTTTTAGACAGATGCATACAGGAGAAAAGTGACAAAAGTTAGATGAATCTGATGCCTCTTTACTGCTCAGGATTTAGTCTTTACCAATAGCACTGCAAGACAAAGCTACTGCAGCAAGAGCAGTATTTACAGACACACACAACACAGCTAAATGCAGCAGGATGAACAGCATTTGCAAAGTGCTCTAGCAAACCCTTTAAATAGGTACATATTTATCAGCTACCTTAGGTAGGGATAGCAAAGACAAGTCCATCCCTCCTGTGAGACCGCTGCAGAGCAGCCCTTTACTGCTCCTTGGTCCCCTGCTTATGATAGTTTTCAGCCTCAGGACTGACAAGTTGGTCCATTGTTTCTTAGCAATTCATTACCTGGCAATTCCAGGAGAGGTAACATGCTTTTCAACTGCATTAGTCAAGAGCCATCAACTGAAGTTAAACAATTTCAATTAAGACCTCCAGAGACCAAATCTAAGTAGCAGCTTCTCATCCATCATAGGAAATTGTCTCAAGACTCCACGAGCTGTAGCCTAGACTCGTTGAGATTTTCCCCTTCAGTGGAGAGGCACTCCAGTGAGCACTTAGCACTAAGTGCTTTGAGTTAGGGTAGGGAGCAGTTAAGTGTTTGCTTCCAGGCTTTCTGCAGCACGCAACTCCCACTGATGGGAGATGGGACTCCCCATTAGCAACCTTCTGGCACAGGGGCTGATTTACCATCCGTGGCCCTTAAATATTGGCTGGAGGGCAAGCCACAGGGCTTAGTCATCCCGCCTAACATGCAGGTTCACACTCCACTCTTCAGTGGCTCCTGCAGACACTGGCATCATTTGGTGTATTCAAAGGAAGCACAAAAATTGGGCAACTAAGTAAAAGCAGCAGCAAGCATAGCCCTGGCAGAGGTAGGCAATCAAAGGCTGTGACCAAAGGCCATTCCTGACCCTACTTACCAAGCTGGTCCCCTTCCTCTGCCCTGTTAAATTCATTTTACTCACCCACATCCGACAAAGACAAGAGATCTGATCCATTAGCAAGTTCCTTTTGCTACAGCCTATAGGGTGAAACAAGCCATGTGGTCAAAAAATAGCTTTCCTTATACAAGCATAAAGTTCAACAAAAAGCACCAAGCCTGCAAATAGTGCCTCTAACACCTTCCTTTGCAACTGCTAGAAACCTTTTACTGCAAATCAAAACACTAACCTTAAAAGCCAGCAAGGGTAGTACATGGTAAGTATGAGTGATAAAATTTCGTTTCTTTTCTCATTACCTCCTATCTGCTTTTAAATAACTGTAAAGTTCCTTATTCACCCAGAAAGATCTTTTATCTAGAGTTACTAGCTAAGGCTAACCTGAGGGTTTCTCATTTTTCCCAGCCTCCTTTTTCCTAGCTAAAATTATGACTTGCTAGACAAAAGTCTGTACCAGGATAACACATATAAACAGTTATTTGAAAAAAAGATGGTACAAGTGATCATGGCAAAATGAGCTAGAACAATCTAATGATTCTATTATAATCACTTTTAGCATAGAAATCTGAGTTTTTAATCCAAAAAGGCATAAAGACACAGAACCCAGTATCTGGAATATATGCATTTCTGAAGTTAGAGTCCTCTCTATGTAGACACACACACACACCTTGATATTACCATCTTCCTCCACACAGAGATCACAAATGTGTCTACAAATGGTCCAAAAGTGTTTCTATATAAGGCTTACGATATAGCAAGCTGCAAGTTTTGGCCACCCCTTATGGGAAATTATGGAGACAGATACTCTTCTAGGCATCTACTTGAAACAGTTCTTTGGGAACAAAGAGCACATGTTTTCATGAAAACCCTTGGGAAGAGGCAGCTGTACCCCTTTCCTCCAGGGAAAGCCTGTTTCAAGCAGCAGGGAGGCTTAGAGCAAAAACCGCCAGCCTGGCTTGCCCTCAGCCAGAAGCAATGCCAGTACTGCTTTTGGGGAGACTTGCCATCATATGTAATTTGTTCTGAGTTAAAAAACAGGTGACATGCTTGGGAAGGTCTCCAAATAGCATCCTTCTCAGACCTAAACTACTTGCAGCATGCTGCTTCTCCACACTCAACCAGTTCACCAGGCATGAACCTTTAAGTGAAGTACTTGCCTTCAGTTTTCCTTTCACATCATGCATACAGATTAAGCCAGTGCCAGCCTCAAACACCGCACTCTTCACCAAAATCACCAGGCAGGGGATTATCTATCATGGATTATTAGCCATCTCCTAAGCCTGCCTTGTATCACCCTGTGGGGTGCCTCTGATAGAGATTAGCATTTTACATATTGGTCATATTACACCTGGCTTCCTCTCCTCTTCGCACTCTGCCACACTCAAGTTTTATACTTAGAGTTCCTGTCATAACAAATAAACTATTTCCCACAGGGCCACACTAATCTTTTATTCCCCCCACTCCAGGGGAAAGACATGCTTTCCATGAGGCCTGAGTGACATCTGACTCAAGAGGTAACAAAGGCCTGCAGTGCACCCAGAAGCTGTCCAGTGGCATGGTAAGGTCTCCTGCTTTGTAGTCTATACTCTTGATGATCCTCTAGCTTACTAATTAACACTAGGCTAATTTTATAAAACAAGCCACAAGGTGGTTAGTCAAACTACCTACCAAGGTATTACTGCCTGCACCTACTGTGAATTACTTGTACCAGTGCAAAAACAGACCCCAGAATTCATCTAAAATCTGCACAGAAATCTTAAATTCACTTAGCTCCATAGAGGTCAAGTTAAATCCTTTCCGCTCCTTGAGCTCTTGGATTCAAGAGACAAAGCAGTTATACCAATTATTCCTGGTTGCAGTTGTCTATGCATTTGTAGCATTTCCTTCTGGATGACCTATTATTCCATGGGATATTAAGGTATACATTCAAAACCAGTTTGAGTACCATAACCTAAATCAATTGTATCACAATATTGCTACTAGGAAGTTACTATAGCAACCTAGGTTTTATCAACAAAGCATGAACAAAATAAGAGCCTTCTAATCCTATTGACTAGGGTCACCTGGCAACTACTAGCATTTAAATGAATGCTTCAGCCCTATGGTTTTCAAGTTCCAATTTTAATGGCTGCTGAAGCTGAGCACTATCACTGCATTAAAGCCAACAGCTCAACTGCAACAGTGGTTTCTCAGCAAGATGAGAAGTAATACGGTAGCACAGTACTCTAAATCCTTTCTACCTGTGACCTCAGAAAGCTTCAACTGCTCAATAGGCTCCATATACAATAAAATGATCAACATACAGTTCTTTTTCTGCTACAAGCTTAAGCTAGAAATATCAAAATTCGTAAGTGATTTCATTCTTTTACTCTAGGATAAGTTTAAGCACAGACACGTTTAAGCACAGACAGTAGTCTCAAGTAGAATGATATAATCACTTCTCTAAGGTTGTTCATATTTAAAGGCTTTAGTTATCAGTCTGCCAACTATTTACCCTTATAGGAACAAGATAGTCACCTTATTAACATGAAGCTCTTCTTGCTGCCTTCAGGTCATCGCAATTGAGGATGTTCAGCAAGTCAGTGGTTCGGGTGTCCTGGTGTCAACGCCTCCGTTCAAGTGGTGTATGTTTGTAAGAGCTCCATTCTATAATCAGACAGAGCAGACAATCCCCTTTTAGTTCTTAGCAGCAATGTGTGTATGAATACTAGTGCCCTAACTGGCAAAGGAAATGCAAGATCAGAGTCTGTTTTCATGTGCATCTTTATTCATGGGGAAACCACCAAGTGATGCTAGCTTGATAAATGAAAAACGGATCTCAGGATGACTAGAGCAAGGCTCTGAAAGCAGCTGAACTCTTCTGCTGCAATTGACATTTGCCAGACCCTGGGCACAAACAAGGTGCAGAAGACAAGGAACAGCCCAGGATCTCAGTACTTAGCTTCTGCTCCCCATGGCATCCTGTTTCTCCCTTGGGAGACCCTTGGCAGCTCTTGTATTAAGAAAAACCACACCACCCCAGGCAGTTTGCTGTCCACTTTTCCCAGCACTCCATGTAGACCTGTGGGTCCCTTGGACTACAGGTCTGCCGTACATCACCACTCAGGCAGCCCCAGGGGATCAGCACAGGGGTGGATGGTTGGAGCTGCACATTCAAGCAAAGCAAGAAAAGCCCGTTACATGTGTGTGCAGCAAGCACACAACCATGCAAGATATACTAACAAATCACTTGAATTTTCATAGCACATAAACTCAGCCTTTTACATACAAGACCTTAAATTACTGTACTAGTTGAAATTTTACCAATACAGTCACAAAATGGGGTGAATATCTACATACATCCATTATATATGGTTTTACATGAGTGCATCCCTGCTCTGCCTCATGAACACCAAAAAAGGCTAGTTTTTTTCCCTGTCAATAAAACTGTAAGAAAGCAGATTCATCTAGTCTGCAATTCCATGCTCTAAGTTTTTGTGTTCTCGTTTTAAAAAAAGATTCCTTTTCAAGGCATTTGATTGATTTCATTTGATTATCAGTTATACAAATGATTAAGAGCCCCTTCTACTGCATTTGGTACCAGCAGCAGAGGCCTGGTTTTAAACTTCTACTGAGGAAAAAAATCTAGTGTACAGTTGGAGAAGACACCCAACTTCCCCACTTTCCCCATTCACATAGTCAACTAGTTTTAAGCTTAAAAAATAGTGACTAAGAGTCCTAACAAAGTTCTAAGTCACCCTTTCAAAAGCTGACACAAGCTAGCTGTTATTGAATTAACTTTGGCATAATATCTAAAATGATTAACAAGTGCTTCAAAACAGACTCCCTTTATCACCAACCTGAAAATCAGGACTATGTTCCTGTATCCACATACACATGTTTAGCTACCCAACTAAGATACAGTTTTACCTTCTGGACTGCTACAGGTAGAGAACACTAAAAGGACCCTTAACACAGCCCAGACGTGCATTAACTTGATTACATTGCACTGAAAAAATAGCTTTGATATTCAGCATATTGCTGTCTAAAAGACAAGTCTCCTCTGTTAACAGGCAACATTTGAGAAGTGCTGTCTAAGATAGAATCAGAGCTCTTGAAAGCTAAGAACCATTGCAGCTGGTGAGCCCAAAAGCTAATCAAGTTACACAAATCACTCCAGCAGCCACACTAACACAGCAGTGGGCTTAATCTTGAGAAATGCCTTCTTCACATGTAGAAGATGTAAAGCTCCATAGCAGGATTAAGTGATCACTGCACTTGGAGCAGCATTTTCAGCAGCAGGTAAGTAAATAATGGTTTAACACTGTTCCTGTATTGCCCATCTTGCTTCCACATACCCTCAGGGGGAAAGACCTTCCTTCGGGTCTGAAGCATTTTCTGCCACCCTGCATGACCCAAGCAGCATATGGACAGGTCAGCACTGCTGTCCTGCACCCTCTGGGTCAGCAGGAGCAGCATGCAGAGGAGTCCTCCTGTGCCTGTGGGCAGGACAGGTGCCCTATTGCCCTGGCATCACCCCCAGGGTGCTCAAACAGGCACTGCCCCAGAGCAACACCTCACACACCACCCCAGTTCCCCCTCTGCTGCTGCAGCAGGGAGGATGACACCCTGACCCACATTAAAGCCACCCCCATCCCACTGGGGCAGGGCCCCCACTTACGGTGCCAAGCCTCCACAGCAGCCAGCGCTCACCCCGGCACAGGACGAGGATGAGGAAGACAGCCCTGCACCACTCCTTCAGAGAGATCCACAGCCCCAGGCAGAGCAGAGAGGCAGCAGCTGCAGCCAGTGCTGCCTGCCCAGCATGGGGAGGAGGCAGCAGAGGGGAGGGATGGAGGAGCAGCAGCCCAAGGGCAGGCTGCAGGCACTAATACCCACCAGGGCTGTCACCACCCCCTTTCCTCCCACCTTTTTTTTTGGGGGGAGGGCTTAAGCTGCACATTACAGTTGTCATTTTGCACATATGTTGCTCAGCAGAGAGAGCTGCAGACTCCCTGTGCCCTCAAAAGCTTTAATAGGATCAGCACGCAACAGGCATCTCCCCAGTTGCCAGTCCTCTGCTCTGCACCGAGATGTACAGCTGGGGCAGGCGGTACAGCCTTCCCAGCAGAGCATAGCCCTCAGACTCACAGCACACACTGAGCTCCAGTAATTCAAGCCTTCCTAAACCCAGAGCACAAGTAGATTCTTTGTCAGACAGTAAAGCTTGGAGGAAATTGCCTGCTTGCCTAAACCTATTTGCTTCCTATTTACAAACAGGGTTTTCCTTGTCTTTTTCCTGCTTCCTAGAAGCCTGCTGATGAACAGGCTGAATGATGGGGGGCCCTGAGATCCCCCAGCTAGAAAGCAACTTGTGGGCAGCTCCCCTTCCTGCAGTGCCCAGACAAAAAGCCATGGGAGTCACCACACTGGCCTTATCTTGAACACCCAGCTTACTTGTCAGATGAATTAAGAAGCTGTTATGCTAGGCGCACTGAAAGCACCTCAGTCTCCTTCTTCCTTGCTTAGCCCTTCAGAGGGCTCCACAACTACATTGAACCTGCCAGAAAACCCTTGCTCTACTCCTGTCTCTCAAGGTCCCAAAAACCCTGCCCTCATGTGTTACAGAAATAACAGATCATAGCAAGTTAAATCCCTTAATACTATATTGTAACAAAAAACAATAAAAACCTTAAAGAACTTGAGGCAACTAATAAGTGAACCTGGAACTCCTTTATTTGACATACAAACTGAGATTTCTGAATTATTTATAAGGAAGTGTTTAATAGTCATATATAAAGACACACTGTAGTCAGCTAGACATAGGGGAAGGAGCTCCATACAACTGCTTGCTACTAGCTCAAACACATAGGGAAAACCAAAACTAAAAAATTGTGCTCAGAAAGGAAAGAACCCAGAACCAAAAGTACAGAAAAAAAACAAAAATAAAATTTCACATTACCTGAGCAGCACCCCCATTATGTAAACCCAATAAATTTACCAGTATCATCACAAAAACAATAATAACAAAGATCATATGATAAAACAAAACTCTAAACACACCCTATAAAACAACAAAACTACCAAAAACTATCAACTACAGGAGCTGAGATGAAAAGCAGGGCCCCCAGGCTGGGTTTATATACAGTGCATGGGCCATTCAGGGAGGGCCCGTGGGCGGTGCAGGCCCAGCTGAGGCCATTAGGGAAACTGAGGCCTGGTGGGGCATGTCAGGTGCCTGTATGGGAAGCTGGGCTCCAAGCCCCTCGACACCTCCACGGACACCTCTGCACAGAAGGCACCAGCTGAGAGTGTGTTTGGGAATAACAGCAAGGCAGAAATGGCATCGCAGCATGACGTGTGGGTATCGGTCTCAGACATTCATTAGATGCTGATATTTTATTGTTCTCCTCAGAAGGCACGGTGAGACTTGCAGCAGCTGAGGAGGAGTTCCTCCGGGCCTAAGACAGACACAAAAACTACTGATATTTGAAACACCCCCTTCAAAACAAGCTTGTTTTCCCCAGGGAAATTAGAAATATCCCCGTTCTGCTGGGAGAGCTGCTTTTCTATGTGTGCACACATGCCTGGGTGCTGCTGTCTTGAGGATGGGAGTCTGCAGCCTGCAGGGCAGGACTCAGGTTTGTGTCCAGGTGAGTTCCTGAGTGGGTGTGAAGCAGGGGGTGTACGTGTGGCTGTCTTGTGCTGTGAGCTCTTCTCCTTGGGAAACCTTTGAAATCTTGTTTAGCCGTTAAAGAGGGAGCTGCTTCTTGGGAGATGAAGTGGGTGAGCCCGCCAGTGTATTTGGGCTTGTAGTTTGGCTTGGGGTCGTTAGTTTCTCAATCAGACCGTGACATTGTTGTCGTGTAAAAAGGGGTTGCAGAGGCTTGGGGTATCCTCAGAGGATAATTATCTAGATCAGTATTTGCCCTCACGTATCTGACCCGGGGTTGCAGCTTTTGTTTTTATGTCCCAGGAACGGTGGGTGTGAGTCGCAGCCCCCTGTCTGCCGCTGGCCTCATTAAAGGACCTCCCAAGCAGAGCGTTGCAGGTGAAGAGTGATCATAGCGCTGTGTGAAGGCGGGCTGGAGTGAAGGATGGGCTTGGCACACGAGATAATGGAAATGGGATGACATTTCATACTGGTTGTAAGGCCGTGATTTAAGTTGCAACGTTAACTTCCGGCTCTAAGTCCAGGCTCTAAGTCCGGCTCTTTCCGGCTCTAAGTCCAGGAGCTCATCAATAAGAAATATTAAATCAAGATAAAGTTTTGTCATTTTGACTCAAGAAAAATAAGCCTGAAAGGGTAGCTAGCGGGGGGGCTTAGGGTAGGAGAGCACGAGGTGTGTCTGATAGCTCTGAAAGTTCCCCAGGGTATTAGAAAGTCCTCACTTGGAATAGTCAGGAAGGCTTAATTCAGGATTAAATACATTCAGAGAGAAGTTGCTGAGGGATGCTCTTCACAGGAGGGAGACTGTAAAGATTCCCCATTGTGTAGTCTGTATAGCACATGCTGAGCCAGGATCTTAAATTCAAGGGAATACAATCAACAAGTAAAAAAAAAAAAAAAAAAAAAAAAAAAAAAAAAAAAAAAAAAAAAAAAAAAAAAAAAGCTTTGGCACAAGAACATACTGGTTAAAAGCTGTCCATGAGCAGATTTAGATAGGAAATTAGGAAGCTTTTCCATGGGAAAAACAACAGCAGAAAGTCCCCCAGATGCTTTTAAGGTGGCGTTTTTTAGACTGAGCCTAAGAGGTGCCCCCTTGTGAGTTCTGCGGAACCCCGGAAACCATCCTGACCAGTCCCTCCTGGGTCTTGACCTTCCTGCCCACACGCTCTCTCCCACCCGGCAGCCTCCTGGGGATTCACCCTGAGTCCAGTGGGGTGCTCAGGGGTGGGAGGGAAGTGGGTCTGCAGATGACTTTGTTGCTGCTGGAGGAGCAGGGATGTTTTAGAGTTAAGTGGAAGTAAGAGGAGTGGATACATCTAGAATAGGGGGTTCATAGGTTTAGGGAGGCTCAGCGGTGGGGATAACTGTGTTTGGGATTTAAGATGTAGTGCTTTTGCAGAACAGCAGAGGAGTGTGATCTGACAGTTTCAGCGTGACACTTCATCGCTCCTTGTGGCGTTCTGCTGGACAGCCTGGAAAACTGCATCTCAGCCACACGGAGATGACAGCAGAGGTGCAGGTAACTCCCCAGGCCTTTTAAGCACACACTTAAACATCATGTTAAAAAAAAAAACAGCCGAGCTTCAGCCTCCTGAACAGGCAGTTAAGGGCTGCTGTTGCCGGCACCGAGGCTGAATGGGCAGTGAAGCTGATTCCTGCCCGTGTTTCTCACCGTGAAGGGTGTCCTGCTCGCTCAGCGTGGCCTGCAGGGCAGTGACCACGTGCACCACTGCCAAGGAGAGCCTGCTCACCGAAACCATCCTCCTGGTAACACGTAGCTTCCATTTTGGGGTCCACTTTTGCATTTAACCTCATTCTCGGCAGACTAACAGCAGGCTATTCATTTTTCCAGCTTTCTCCCTGCAGAAGAGACACATCTTTCTGTGAGAGATACCTGCCTCCTTCTCTCTGAGGCAGCGTAATGCCAATTTCTCTGTATTTCTCTCTGCTGCTTCACTGCTGCTCGAGGGCTAAGATTACTCAGTTTTCATTAAAGCAAACAGCAATGGGGCTTCCAGGCCCTTTAGGCAGAGCAGAAATGATTTTCTCACAGTACATTGCTCTTGATACAGCATCTGATTTTTCTTCAAATTCCTATTGACTTTCCGCCCCCCAAGCCAAGGAAGTAGCTGCTGATAGTGGTGGACTCCACTGGGATGTTGCTAATGCTCTGTGGGATTGGACTGCAGGGATTCAGTATTGGCTTTTTTGCCTTGCCGGAGCTGAACGCTCAGATCTCCTGCTTTCCGCTCCCGCTCTTGGGCGTTTCAAAGCTCATGGCTGTCTCCTTCCTCCAGGACGCTCCGGTGGGTTTAGTGATGGAGCTAAGGAGGGAACCATGCAGGTTCAGGAGCGATGGAGCTAATAAGGAGGTGGAGGACATTCAGCAGCCGTGGAGCTAAGGAGGGAACGATGGATGTTCAGAAGCGATGGAGCTAAGGAAGGAACCACGGATGTTCGGGAGCCGTGGCGCAGCTTGGCTGGCAGCGGGGCAGCAGCGCGGTGCACCTGTGGGACGTGAGGTACTGTTCTGCACTTTCCCTTGCGCAGCGTCGTAAGTGCAGGCTAGACCGGGGGCACGAGTTAAGGCATAGTAACATGTAGCGGAACATGGAAACGTACAGCAACACAGAGCA
>VZSG01001481.1:15158-44263 GCA_013398315.1 Nothoprocta pentlandii | reverse complement strand
GTCCCGCACGCGCTTCCCGTTGTCCTGTGTTTGGAATTCATATTTGACAATAAGAAACACGAGGCCAGGGCGCTGAGGAGTCAGCACCAGCGCAGCAGTGAGACGTCAGCTCCGAGTCCCTTAGCCTGGTCAACGCTCGTTCATGTGCGACCCAGCGAGCGCAGGCCACTTGGTAAAACACGTTTTACCCCCCCAGCTGGAAACCTTCATCTTTCCCATGGAAGTCCCTGCAGTCTCTACCCGCTCCACGAGAAGCCAAGCCTAAAATCGCTCCTTTCCGGGGATGCAATCTAATAACCAACGGCTGTCACCGCAACCGCTCCCGCCGGGGCCGGAGAGGTGGCAGGTCCCCCGCTGCTCACGGCGGCCCCGAGCTCCCGAATTCAGCCAGAAAATACGCAGGGTGAGAAGGGTGCGACGCGGAAGCGGCTCGGAGCTGTGTCTGCGGCCAAAACCCAGCGCGAGGAGAGCGCCGCCCGGCAGGATTAGGGTCTGCTGGGGTATAACGCAGTCAGGTGAAAACCGGTGGGATCCCGGATATCAGCAAGGCCGGAAGACTTGGAAACAAGCTGGAAATCTGGAATTCTTCCAAGGCTGGAAAGAGCTTCACGCAGAGACTGAAATGGGCAGCGCAGGCGCGCAAGGAGCCGCATTCCTCCTTCCTTCCTTCTCCAGCCGGGCCGCGCGCGGCTGCTCCTGTCTCGGCGCGAAGCACGTGGAAGAGCAGCGAGCTGCGGAGCCACTTCTTTGACTTACTGTGCGTCAGCGAGCGCCGCATTTCGAGGGCCCAGCTGAGGGGAAACTGGTGCCTCCGGGGTAAACTGGTCACTTACGGTGAGGGCCCGTGAGTCACCCGCGAGCAGCGCGGACAGCGAGGCCGGTGTCCCGGACGCTCCCGCCTCTCCGCGTCCCCGTGCCTTCCCCCGCGCACTAATTTTAAGCGAAGACCTTAATTGTAGGTGAAGACCTTTGCGCTCTCGCTAGGGCCCAGCAGAAAGGTGACACCTCCGCGCCGGGGACGCTCTCAGGAGGTATCGCTTTCCAGACTGAACTGATTTTACGTGTCACTATTCAGAGACGGCTCCGATGGAAACGCGGGCCAGGTTCTGGTCTTTGCTTAGCTCAAGCTTTCGGAAACATCTTGAGCCGATTTAGATTTCCCAATTGCTTTTTTTTTAAATTCACTCTTTGCCTTTACCTAGAATAAAACCACGTAGCTTGAGTCTGGCTGATTCTTATCACATTTATTTTCAAATACGGTATCCCCTTCGGAGAGGAAATCACGTAGAGAAACTGAAAGGCCTGGGAGGGGAACTGGTGCTGCTGTGGTCAGGGCCGTGGTCGGGTCGGGAATAGCTCTGCTGCTGGCGCCACGCGTCCCTGTCACAGCGGCCAGGCCCGCTCCTCAGCCCCACGGCCTCCCGACGGGCCACATTCACCCGCTGACCACAACGTGCTAAATTTAATCGCACAAGCTGCCCAAGTCAACACAGGAAAACCCCCAAATCCCAAGTTTTCCTCCACAACAGCTCTTTTCTAATAAACTCTGCAGCTTTATGAAAGCTCATGGAGACGGCCGCCTTCCTAGCAAAGATTTCAGCATTCCCACAGCGTCCAGGAGGAAGGCAGGAACTTCCAAGCATGGGGATGAAGGCACCAACACGTTACGGGGAGGGAGGCAGAGCGCCCTTCGGTTCCCAGCCCCACACGGAGCGGCTGAAGGCAGAAGCAGGGCCGAGTTCCTGCTGGAAAAGCAGAGCTGGGAGCTGCAATCAGCAGCTCCGTGCCCAGCGCCAGGGGTTGGTCCCTCCAGAGCAGGGCCGAGGCGACGCAAAGGGCGGCTTGCAAAACCCACAGAAACAGCCCCGAGGCACAAACAGCGATTTTGTTCAGGTCGAGCACGCAAAAGGAGGTGCCACCTCAGCAACAACTTGCTCAACAACCACGCCAGGTTTCCAGCCGTAGACTTGGTGCCTACGCTGCATTTCTATCCCCAGCTTCACTGTGTTGACCCCTCGACTGCCTTCGTAACGTGCTCTTTACGTTATGACTTGCAAACAGGGCTGCAACTCTTTCACAACTGCGCGGTCCAACCCGGTGCTAGTCAAGAAATTACACTAATTGGGCGCTGCTGAATCTCCCCCATCGGTTGCTGTACATACCCTCGCACCCGGCAGCCGGGCTGAAGCAGCATCCCTCAAAACGAAGGGCATCAAATACATCCGCGGTGCTACCTGCAACAGTTAAAAGGATGCTTTTTTACAGCACAGTTAAACACGGGGTGCATTTTTCCAACTGCAATTACATTGGGGGAAAAACAACACAGCGACAGCCGGAATTTGTTTGGAAAAGCACAGGGGGCTTCCGGAGCTCTGCCTGCCGGACCTTTTTTCCATCCGGGCTATGGCAAACAGCAAGAAGAGACAAAACCCTTGCTCTCACGGTGGCTTTTCTGCATTTCCCACTCCCAAAGAGGAAGAAAATGCAATTCGCTGGCAGCTATCTCACCTCAAGCACCTTTCTGCCCTCCTGTGCCCACCAAGCCTGGATTCTTCTCTGTGACTGATGTGAACAGCATCCGAAATGAAACCCGAACGGCAGCGACGTTCTGTGTTCCTCTGATGCACCAGGATTTATTCCTGCCCTTCTAATGGACTCCACGTGTCCGCTGGGATCAATAGCTGCCTTCTCTTGAGGTGCAACCGTTTCAGCGGTGCTGACTCTGAAAGGACTAAATACGTGCATATAATGGGGTGCATAAAACAGTAATAAATATAACTAGGTGCATATCTTTACCCACTGGTTACAGCTTTGCACCCAGTGTTTCCTCTTATCTCCAAGGACAGAAGTTCAGCAGCAGATGAGAAAATCAATCAATCCTACTGTACACAGCAGGGTAAGGGTGTTTCTCATTAACTTTTAAACTAATTCCATTAGCAGTCAATTCAGCTTAAAAGGCTTTAATGACTCAGCAGGAATGCAGAGGCAGCTACTTGGAGCAAAATTAGATGTCCAGCTTACTGAGAGGACACCCTGAATTGAGCCCTTTCAGTGCTCTTACTGATTTCACTTTTGTGCAGAAACGGGGAGAAAAATCTAACGGAACTATGTAATCTATAGGTTGGCTAAACGCAAAGAGCAACAACACTGTTCAGTTCTTGGTGAAAGATAATAATTAACATCAATATATCACTTCAGCGGGGAGTTCACCCGGCTTCTGCACCTTGCCCAGAGCTTTCGCAGGTTTTCCACAAAAGGGAATCCAAGGAAAATGAACAGCAGCAGTTTCCATTTTTTTTTTTTTGGTGGAAAAAAAAAAGTGATGCAATTTCTGGTTTTCAAACAGGTTTAAACTAAGCATGACACAGCACCTGAAGAAGCCCGAATCGTGGGGAACAGCGTCAGCAGCAGGCAAGCAGTTAGGATGGATTATCAGCATGCATGCTAAATTAGATGGATCAGTAAGACATGAAATAAAAAGGAAAACAAAATGAAATAAATTCGTAAATAAAATGAAAGAGCAGGCTGCAAACAGCGCGACTAACTGTGGCTCTCGGGCGCCTGTGCATGTAGGTTCGCCGTGCACGGCCACCAAGGAGAGGCCAACGCTGCAAATCCATCCATCCTGCGCAGACCACGTCGCTGCCCGGGACAAAACGGGCTCTTCTCCACGTGCAGGGAACTCCACAACAACTGCCAGCTCCTCAGCACCTTCACTCTGGAAAAGCAGGCGTCAGGAACAGAAAGCAGGAGCGCTTATTTGGGACAATACAGGGCCAGGCAGCTTTTGAGAGTGGTGAGTAGTAACAATAACAAAAAAGGAAAGTCACCAAATCCCTCTCAAATTCTAAAAATAAATAAATAATTTTTAAAAAGCATTATTTTTTTCCCAAAGCAGAGGGCGCCCCCTGTAATCCACGGAAAACTTGTTTAGGCACAGGGGAGAGAAAAAAAAAAAAAAAAAAAAAAAAAAAAAAAAAAAAAAAAAAGTCATCTCAGGCAGAAATTGGTAGGAGAGAATCATTAAATTAATGCAATTCCCACTTTGTACTCAAGAGTTATATTTGAAATTTAAAAATTGCAAAATTACCCTGTTGCTCCCAGGATTCAAATCTTTCCAGGCATTTTCTACGCGCCTTCCCGCTACTCTGGAAACCCTCGGTGATTTAATCAATAAACTGTCTGGGGTGGTGGGGTGTTCATCCGTTCTGAACAACGGACAAGGCTGTATCTCAGAATATGAATTTCAGAAATGCTAATGGCAGCTTCAAGTTGTTAAATGCACAATAACGTTGTCGATAACTATTCAGTGGAGCATCCAGTGCCAGTCCATGTGTCTTCAACATAACAATTGGATGGGGGGCACACCCAGGCTCAAATTCCATATGTGCTTCTGCTCAGCAGTACATTTTATGCCAGAATAAAAGATATATATATTAAATATATAATAAATTATAAATATATTATATAAATTATAAATATATGTATATATATTTTTAAAAAATCATCAGACTGTAAGGACAGAGTTCTGGAAGACTTTTATAGTCACTGCTGGAAAAACAGCAGAGCTCAAATTTTAAAAGCAAATGAGATGAAAGAACCAAGTCATGTTTTCCATTAAGGATCTCTCGCAATTTAATTACACTGTTATGCACTAGGCTGGAAAACTTGTGCTGGTTCAGTTTGTTATGAAAATGGGTAAGCATTTATTTAATTGATCTCAATCATCTGTTGGGCACCCACGTCTCCCAGGTTAAAAAAACAAACCCCACACCGCAAAACTTATCTTCATCTTCTATTTACAAGCAGGATGCTCCTTGTTAGCGGGTAAAAAGTCTTGTTGAGCTGTACATTAACTGTTTGTTTAAATGCTGGTAGTCAATAAAAATATGAAAATATTCTTCATATGAAAAATATGAAAATATGAAATAAAAATCAACATGTACACGTTTTTGATGACCCTGAGCTCAAGTGCCAAGAGCAGAAGAGTTTTGCATCGTGCACGTGGTGTTTGAGTGCCTGGCTGCAGCTGTGGATCATTCCAGCAGCTTCTCCAAGGCAAGATCCCAACCCACCCCGCAGGCGACCAAAGCAACAGGAGCCATCACAGCGGCAGGAGCTCTCAAGCTCCTAGAAATTGTGCGTGGCCCCACTGATGATCACATCGGTGGTGATTATAGCACAAAGAAACAGGCAGTAAATTCAATTCCTTCCAAAACTAATCTTAGCTCAGAGGTAAACTTGCTCCTTCACTTATTTGGCTAACACAGACCGAAACTGTCAAAGGGAAGCACTGTCTTTTACGCTGTATACGCTGAGCTTTACCTCGTCTCTCCAGGAAACAGAAACAGGCCAGTAGCTGCTCAACAGACAACAGGGCAAAGACGAAAACATCCGGACGAACCGGACTGCTGAGACGTGAACTAATGTCCCGGTGCTGAGGGCTGAGCTCAGCCTGACGCCCTCTGTCCAAAGCCCGAACTTAACACGTGGCCTGGAATCTGGATGGGTTCAGGTGCACGACAGTACGAACTAGGCTAAGCAGCATCTTGGATGTGCGAGTAGAGAAGCTGTAGGTCAGAGCTGAACTGAACAGCTTCTCAACTGAGCTGAAGTTCACACAGGCAGGGCAATAAAAACCAAATAACCACATTTTTACGCAGAAAGTTACCTCAGTCTAACATAATATGCCAAATAAACAAGCTCACGTGGCTGCTGCCTTTAGAAAGGGTAACTCACTGTCCCTAGGGGAGGCAGCTTAACCTTCTCCAGGAAAGATGCTGTCCTTTTGCTGCTAGTCTTAAGAGTGCCAGGCTCCCAACTGGAGTGTTAATTCTGGTGACTTTTCCCCTTTAAAAACAAATACAAAGCAAGTGTAAGAAGTCAGAACAATTTTGACTTAGGATGTTTTGGGAAAAAACAAATAACTGCACTTTCCAGAAATGTGCTCTCCTTGAAGGAAACCCTTTAGCAACAAAAAACTAAGCCCTTGATATACTAGCAAAACACAGAAAGCTAAGACATTGTGCTCACCCTGCCAACATAAGCGAAAATATTGAACATAATTCAATATATTCCTTAGTGTTGTGCAAAACCCTCAGAAGCCGTGTGTACCGACGCAAGTTAGTTACATGGAAGTGAGAAGCCCCAGCAAACCTCAGCCTTGAATGTTCTTGACTTTTGTAATATCCATTTTCTTTCTTTTTTTTTTTTTGCTGGAATACATGCTTTTAAAATACAATACTGCAATGCTTTTGAGACCACTATGCCAGGTTTCCATATGCTTGTCCTAGATGAACGAAAGAATCTGTCGTCATCATGTCACATTATGACAGACTGTTAGGCTGGTTAAATAGTTTAATCTTCTTCCACAGAAGGGAAGTTCATAATTCTCAGGAAAAAAAAAAATTACAAGATGTATCATAGCTATGAACTAAATAATAAACAAAAACTGTCTCCGGTTTTAGAATTCTGAATAGCAGCCTAAAACTGTAAATTTATTGAGAAGAAATCATTTTGCAAAAGTGGCGTACAATTGCTTTACCAAGATTTTCTTTTAGCATTTAAAAATCATTTAATAACAGGCCTGACCATAAAATAGTGGCACAACAGAAATGCAGGTTGCAAACGTGACGTGGAATGCATAGAACCTCCGGGGCGGACCAGCCACAGTAAATACAACAGTTGCAATCATGAGCGTCAATTTTCTTTCATAAATGATTTTTCTTCCAGAAGAGAAGAGGGTGCAGATAAATACTATAGAGAAAGGATTTAAAAAATGCATTGCTTTATTTTTCAGAGATGCTGTAAGGGGTTTCAGCTCAGTCAAAAACGAGTAGGTTTGCTGGGCCAAAATGGCCCATTCTGGTTCCTAGAGTTTCCTATGCTTTTTATGAAAAAAAAAAATTAAAAAAAATATCAATGATTAGGTGCAGAAACTCTGAAAACTATCAACTAAGGAGCTAATTCTCAGACAGAGGACATGATGTTTCAAAACACAGTGTTTAACAGCATTAACCTTGAGGAAGTAACACTAGGAAGAGTTCCCACCATTTCTGCTATCTTAAAGACTGAAAAAAATAAAAAATGAATCCCATTAGCCACAAAGCCCCACATCATTAATAAGCAGAACGGTAAGTCAGCCATCTGCCCACGAGGACCTCTGGTTGAATAGTTTGGTGGGATTTAATTTAAAAGCATGAGGAAAAAGGTCAGAATTTTAAGGAGAAGAGGACTTAGGGTACGCTGCCTTGGGCCTCTCTCTTCATTGAAGGTGGCAACTCTTACCTAGACTGCTTAATGCTGCTTAATTTTAGGCGAAGAGAAATAAAAACCTGGAAAACAACAGCTGCTTCCTGGTTAAACAGGTACCTTGGCATTCCAGCCCACCAGCCTGCACCAAACGTGTCCTTTTCCCCTCACTGCCTGCCGGGATTCTGCAACACCACATGCCTACAACTCAAAGCTTCCTACCTACCACTGTCAAGGGAGATCTGCCCAAGTATGACTACGACCCCTAGACATCATTCCATAATTTCATGGGCATTACCTTTATGGGATAGAGCTTCACACGGTACATACAGTGCTACCTGCATTTTCTTAATGAATGCAACTGAAACACCATTGTCTCAATCGAACTTTTCTTCTCACTCTTACGACTGACCGGTCGGAAACACCACGTTTATGATCTCACCTAATTCCCCTCTCCTAACAACTCCAGGAATTCCAATAAGCAATTTGAAGAGCAGCACTTGGTAGGATCCCCAACTTAAAACCAGACCACGAAAAGCCATTAAATCCGGCTCTCCCACAGAAACGGGAAAGATGCTTGACTGACTTGAGATACTTGATGTTCTCTCTGCTGTCGGAGCTCTTGGAAATTTGAGAGTTTTGAATCATGAGCCAGTGGGTCCCTACGGCTAAAGGGCTCCCTCTCTAGCCCACCTCATCCTCACTCCAACCAAACTGAAAACAGGACCTTGTGAAGGAAGAATACAGCATCTCCATACCCTTCCAAGGCTGAAGAGACACTGCAAAAAGGGAAAATAAAGGGTTTTTTTTTTTAAAAAAAGGAAGAAACTCCTACTAAAATAAATTACGTAAAGTTCTGAAATCAACATCACTCTTGAGGCAACCTTTCCAGAGACCTCTTGGGTTCCTTCCTTCTCTGAAGCACCTTTTAAGTTGTATGGTTGTAAGAATAACTTTAACTATAGAAGCTATATGCATCTTTTAAGAATCACATTTTGATGATTATAAAAATTTATCTATTATACAACATAGGTCCAGCTACACTGAAAAAATTACACCGCTTATTGAAATACATTTCATTTTAGAAACAGACTACTAAATAGGTCTATACAAAAAACTCTAAAATAATTTCTGTAGTAAAATAAAGAGTGTGTTAGGAGAGCTACACAAACAAGAAAATTTTTGTCTTTCTCTATAATGCTCAAATATACTGTGATACGTGGCTGGCTCACTCCATAGCCGGCACCAAAAGCTGAAAAGAATTCATTACGATACACAGTGATACAATTAATGCTCTGTATTAATCTCACAGCCTTTCCGATTAGTACAAAGAAAACCAGGCCTATCTCCTCTTTGAGGAGAAGTCCGGGATATAAAAGCAAGCATACCTCATCAGCTGATATGAAATTATAAAATTCCACAAGTCTCAGTATCTGAAATTTATAAAAGTCACCAGTAAAACGCAAGCAAATCGGGTGAAGGTCCTGTTGGTTCCCAGGTTCAAATGACCTCCGTTGATCCAAAAAAAGAGAATTTCCTTGTTTGTTAATTGATTCAAGAGAAAATCAGGACTGTCTGCTGGGACTAAGAGACCACGATCCTCACCAACCAGCCCTCTGTGCTTCCAGGAGGGCACGTTTCCATGTGCATAAACGGGAAAAGCAGCTGGCAGGCTGCAAGACGCTAGTGGTGCTGTGCGGAACTGTTCTTTTCTGCCAGGTGTCGCAGAAAGTTGTCCTCACTCTGGCCTCTGTGATTTAAAGGCTCGCTCTTAAAAAGAGCTGGAGGAGGGGGTAGATGGGGAACCGGGGGGACGGGAAGATGATGTGGATGGTGAGGATGAGGATGCAGGTGAAGGTGTGAGTACGGGTGGGGAATGGGGCGCGGGGGAAGCGTGCTCACTGGGTTCAGGCTGACAGGCGGGGCTGGGGTGGTGGGTGCGTTCGCCGCGGCGGGGACGGTGGTGGCAGGAGAGGTCGTGGACAGCGGGAGCTGGACAGCAGAGGCCACGTTCACGGGGCTGGTGACACGGAAGCACTTCTCCTTGTGGGCCTTGAGCATGTTGGAGAAGCGGAACCGCTGGCCGCACACGTCGCACGGGTAGGGCTTCTCCCCCGTGTGCGTCCTGCGATGTCTCTTCATGTTTGGGCGGCTGGTGAAGCTCTTCCCACAGATTTCACAGATAAAAGGCTTCTCTCCTGCAGAACAGAGATACAGCAATCAGCCAGGCCCACAAGGGCTGCTAGTAATGACTCCAACTCTAAGTGGCAAACAGAGTATTACAAAAAGCTCTTCTGACAGCTAGCTACAAAGCCTACAAAAGCAGTCTACAAAGAGTTCCACAGAAGCCCTCATTTTAAAAAAATAAACCCTTTCTCACCTTCGGATCTAGAGGCATGAGAAAGTTCTATTGCAAGGCTTGTGGCAGGGAGCTCCTTCCAACCAAAACAACAAGGAAGCAAACCTAACCTCTCATCTTCTCCCACCACGAACCACACGACTCCAGACAGCTCTTTTGTTGTGACCGTAGGTTAAAGCATTGACCTCTCCTTTCTGATTTATCTCGGACAAACAGCAGTTTTGTCACATGTTCCAAGGGAGGTAACAAAAACGGAAGCGTGGGCACGTTTTGTGTCCTCAAAGTAGCTGAACTTTCCCAAGTTCTTACCAGTGTGTGTTTTCATGTGCTCGTCAAAGTACTGCTTCATGTTGAAGTCTTTGCCGCACCACTGACACATGAACTGTTTGTGCCCGATGTGGATGCTCATGTGGGACCGCAGCTGGTACTTGTACTGAAACCTCTCGTCGCAGTTCTGCAAGACAAGACGGCAGCTGGCACACGGGGGCACGGCCCGCGGCGGCGCGGGGCAGCTGGGGCAGGACGTGCGGGGAAGGCGCGGGAGGGCTGGCGCCCGCGACGCGCATCCGCTAGAGGACACTGCTGCCCCGGGCACGCGGCTGCCGCGGGCCAGCCCCTTCTCCACCTCCCAGCCACCGCTTCCATGTGCGGTGCGGTCTCTCCCAACAAGCCTCCTCTCGGAGCCCTGGCGGCGGCCAGGCTGCCAGCGCTGCTGCGCACCCCGCCACGCGCCGCTCCTCGGGAAGAGCGGCCGCTGCGGATGCGGGAAGGGCTGCCCGGCCCTTGGGATCCGGCCATGGATGGACCATCCGACCATGGGATGGCCGCCACCGTGCCCATCACACGACTGAGATCAAATCAGCCCCACACGTGGCTCGGTAAGTCCATCCCGTGTGGTCTCCTTCCCCAGAACAGGGATGGAGCTGCAGGTTGGAAGGCACGTTACTAATTCTGTATTCTATATTGCTAATTCTGTATTCTATATTGCTACTTCTGTATTCTATGTGGCTAATCCTGTATCAGCTCCTATACCCAACGCTTTTGTAAGCTGCAGCCTCACCTCACACCTGAAGGGCTTCTCTCCAGAATGCTGCAGGGAATGGACCTTGAGGGACATGCTGCGCTTGAACGATTTTCCACAGGTTTCACACGTAAATGGCATGTCCTTTGTATGTGCTGCAACAAAATATTACATTAGGGTCACTGAGCCATGAGTTCTTCCTCCAGAATTAATTTTACTGAACAGCAAAATGATCAGAACTACACAGCTTATGCAAATATATACACACACACATACATACATACACAGGCGTATTTTACTTGCTGTCAGAAATAAAACTTAAACTTTTAGTGAGAGCTGAAGCTCCTATGACTAAATCCCTCCCACTCTTCTTCTCCAAACCCAGCGATTAAAAGTTAAGCAACACGCAGACAAACTGAAGCAGAACCAACAGAAGCACCAATCAATAACTCACCAACCATATGTTTCCGCACGTGGGCCATGGTGTAGAACTTCTTTTCGCATATCTCACAGGAGAATTTCTTCTCCGCGTATCCGTGGACAATCTTGATATGTTCATGGAGGGACCAGAGCTTCTTGAATGACTTGTTACAGGAAACGCACTGAAGGAAGGGGACAGACATAAGGAAGTTTAAAAATTAGAAAGCGTCAGTGACTTGAACTCGTGGGGTTAGGCCAAGTATTTTCTCTTTCTCTCTGGCATTAAGAAGAACCCCCAAACAAGTGAGAACGATGCACTCTTTACCAGGCTGTAGCTCAGCTCACAGGTAGCGCTTCACATCCACTAAGCAAAGCCTACAACACCACCGGGCTCGGCGCACGTTCAGCACAGCGCTGAGCAGCACCACGGCTACTGCACTAACCTATTCTCTAAGCACAAGACGTACAGCTGGAGCCGACACCACCAAGCCACCCCGAGACCCAACTGCGTGGCCCCCTCAAAGTTTCTTTCACGTTCCAGCTCTTCGTTTGTACAGGGCAGCAGCAGGGGAGACTTAAAACCATCATAGGCAAACCAGGTTTTAGTCTCGTCCCACAAGCACTGCGGCACGTCCGGGAAGTCAGCGCCTGGCGGGATCCACAGGCTTCCACGCGCCTCTTATTTTCAAGAGAGTTCTTGCTAAAGACTTTTTAAAAAATTCTTGTGCAATTCTCAAAATTCCGGAATAATTCGCTCAGGTGTGAAACTTGATAGGAGCAGTGTATGTGATGAGATGGAGTCATTTTTCTCTCTGAAGAGGAAGGAATTGTGATTCGTTGTTCTCGCTGGCTGTTGGGATGCTCGGCCTTTGGGGGTACATCTCCACCGTGCAGCCTGGGCTTTAGGGGGTACATCTCCACCGTCCTGCCTTTGGAGCACCCTCCTCTCCCCAGCAAGGCCAGCTCTGTGCCATTCCCTGCAGAGCGAGCCCGTCGGCGCCTTCCACCAGCCGGAGCCGTGGTCCCTTCTCCGCACGGAGGTTCAGCCGGTCCCACGCGGCCTGGAGCTCCACTCCCCACGGTGACTCCAAGGGGATCCTTTGCCTTTCAAAGCACCTACTTGGAGAGGCGCCAGGTACAAACTGCAGTCCATGGGGGAAAAACCCTAGAGTGTGGTAAGGCTAAAAAAAAAAAAATCACCAAAAAAATCTGTTTTCATTAGTTTTCATCTGAGAGGAGGCAGCCACGTTGATCAGCTCAATTACCGCTTGCATAATGAAGCCATTCAAGATGTTTCCACACAAAGCTCCATATCCCCAGGGACATATTAAACCCTACCTTAATGTAAAACTTTCATATCCCCTTACTACTTTCACCAAAAGTAAAACAAATAAATAGACCTGCAGGCAGTTTTAAAGCACACTCCAAATGTTAGGACACACAAAAATAATGGTTGAATATATGCTTATAAAGAGAACCTGAAGACGACTAGCACTGCTTCTGGTACAAGGAGTGTTTGGGAGAATTTCTGGATCTGATGCTTCTGGTCCTAGACAGAATTTCCCCTTTTCCTACTGCTTTTGGACAAGGCACGGTAAGGGATTCCCTGCAGCACGGAGTTCTGCACTGGCAGATTAACGCCAGCCCAGGCAGCGGCGCTCGGCTGCACCACAGACTGCCTTGTTTTGCTGAAATACAGCTGCCTACAGCACACCCAGAACTGGTTTCTGCTTGCAGGGCCATGGCTCAGCGGGCTCCAGGTCTCCAACTAGGCTACAAGAACTATCACATGAACAACCAGCCAGTGTACAGGACCAGAAAATGCTGTGCACCCAGACACATCACGCTGGCAACAGGAACTTCACGCTGCGGCGGCCGCCCCGGTACCAAGCGCAGACACGGTTTCTATTTCACACACACTTCAGAAAAACACCCGGACCTTCTGTGCAATCGGCCCCTAGTGAAACCTTTCATTCTGAAGCACTAGGTGCTCAGTCACTGACTTAGCACCTAACTCAAAGCTTCACTGCAGGTGCTTCTTCGTTCTATCACATGCATTCAATCTATCCATTAAGTCCTGCTTCGTGGCACAAGATACTAGGCAGCTACTAGCAGGCCGCTTGGATGGCAGGGCATTTCCTTAAACACACAGCTAAATGTTCTCTGCCACACTGACATTTTCAAACACTTATTTCAAAAACTGCAAGGATATTTTTCAGGTCTTTGGCAGAAACCAGGATGTCCTGAAATGTTTATACACTTTGCTAGCTAATCTCAACACTCAATATTTTACACTCCTTTCCTCAACCTTCCTCCCATGAGTTGAAACGTAAGGAAAAAAAATGCAGCGATACCGAGGGCTGCATGTGAATGGCCCTGCAAAGAGGAATTGCAATAAATAGCCCAGCTGTCCCCCGCAACAGCAGGGACTGAATACCACTTCAGTTCAGCATTTCAACAATCAAACAAAAATGTGAAATCCTCCTTCTGGTAAATCTCATTGGATAGACCCCAAAAACGTGTTGCCCTCCAGTCGCTGAACGTCTCAGCGGCGCAGAGCGACCACGGGCCGCTTCCCCCAGCACTGGGATTATTTCAGAAGTAGGTGGCAACAAAGCACCATCAGTCGCCAGATAAAACAACAGTGTCCCCAGTTACATGAGAACACAGATGCCTATTAGCAAAGTACAAACCACGGATGAATCAGAAACTCTGAAACTCTTTCCACCACTTACATTTTAAAATGGTTCTATTACAACACAGGCTCCCATTGTTGTATAAAATTAAAAGCCGCAAATCTTCTGCTGAGAAAGACCAGAGACCTTTATACTATCAGTGAGATTTATTGAGCTTTTTTCCACTGGGCCCGGGCTGGCTCATGGATGTATTTAGTCTGTGAGTTCATCCACTTGCATATCCGCACACGAACACTACTGTAAATTACTTTTATGCAGTTATCGCTCTGGGATAAACAAGTTGCATTTGACGCAGATTTAAATCCTGACTTCACTACTTTATCTCTCACCTGCTTGCCTCGCCAGAATTTTGCACCTCTCTGACACCAGCAACACATCGTAATTCTGTCCTTCCTCGACACTTTACCTGGACATACTATGTGACACAAACTTCCAACCTGAAAGCTAACGATAAGCTGCAAGTGTCCAGCTGCTGAAGAAATAGGCCTTATGCTGCCAAGGCGCTTCCCAGCAAAGGCACTTGTTGTCAGGTCTGTTATTCTCGAGTCTGACTTGTGTTAAAAGCAGCTTTTGTTTTTCCCAACATGTGGTTAAATATTAAAATAACTGCTAAAGCACAAAGCAGTGGTGCACTCCGTTCCCTACGATTTACTTCTCTTGGAAGACACCAAGAAGTGTTGGCATGTAGAGACAAGGTCTTGGTCAGAACCTGGTCTGTGTAGGAGATTTCCCCCTCTGAAGTGTCCACTAGCTGTATCCAGGGCACAACAGAAGGTGTGGAAATCTGGCAAGCAGGTGAGCAAACCTACCTGGATATTTTTTTCACAGTCTGTTTGCTGGTGAAGGGACAGCTCACTTTCTAGAACAAATTTCTTCCCACATTTGTCGCAGATCTGCATGCGCCTGTGAGTGACGTTCATGTGCTTCTCCAGGTACCAGCGTGTGTTAAACACCCTGGGGCACTTCTCACAGGTTAAAGTCTCCTTCTCTTCACACTTTGATTTCTGCACAGGTGCCTTGGGCTCCTTTGCAGCTTTCTTCTTACGCTTGGGGGGCTCCACACTCTTTCTACGACCCCTTGTAGTTCTGGGTGATGGGGAAGTGGTGGCTGCTGCAGCTGAGGCAGCTCTCCTTGTTCTCCTTTGTGCAACACTAACTTTTTCCACTCTTTTCTCTTTTTTCTTCTGCCTCTCATTTTCCTCATCATCATTACTTTCTTCAGTGGCCTCTTCCCCACTGTCACCCTCCTCTTCCTCACTGCTGGTCTTAAGAACAGCAGTCTCTTTGGACTGGGAGGGGACACCCTTCTCCCCTTTTGACACATTTAATGTTTGGTTGTTAAGGTTTACCTCCACTATAATTTGCTCCCTTTTGTAAGTCACTTCATCTTCCTCCTCTTCCTCCTCCTCAGAGTCGTCAGAGTTCTCTCTGTCTTCTTTCACAGCCCCGACCTCTCCTACTGATCTGTTCTCCCTGAAATACGGCTGCTCCTCTCTCTCGTGGAGATGGGGTTTACTCATTTTGCTGTCCACCAGCACTGAGTAGGGACTTCCTGACTCTCTCTTGTACACTTTGGTGGACAGATCGAGTTCCTGGCTGGCACCGTGATAAAACGTGGGTGGCACTTGACCACGGCGACTGTCCTCTTGTGCCATGCCCGCTACATGCGCAGCACAATTTTCAACCAGCTGTTGGCAAGAATTGGCTGTCTGACTCATTTGGGGGGCCCTGATTCATTGAGCACCTTTAATCCCAGAAAACCAAGCAAGCAGCTTTAGATCGGGATGGGCTGTCAAGACCGACGCCTGTTCCATCTACACACAATGAGCAAAATAGGATTCTCTGGCGGTGTTTAGCACGGACGTGTAGGTCTCAATTCTGGCGTTATGGCAAGAGCAGAGCAGCAGCAATTATTCTTCTGAAGAACGTTGTCAACGACCTGTCGAATATTTTATCTACGAGAGACAACAGAGAAAATGGTCAATTAAAAAAAAAAATAAATTGAGGTACTCACCAAATTGTCTGCTTTCAATTTGTGTAACTGACGCAACACACAGGATACCCTATCTATGAGCTGTATCTGTCGAGGGGGAAGTGTCCTGTAGCTCTACCTTGAACGAACAAATAAGGCACAAACGCATTCACCCCTTCTGTGGGCCAGAGCGAGCGCTGGAATCCCAATGATCTGTGTTTTCCTTGGACTCCCTGCAGCTCCGGGGGGCTCCGAGGCGCAGTTCTGTCCCAAGTTCCCCCTCGAACAAGGTGCAGAGCAGCACGGAAACACCTCTACACGCGCCAGGAAGGGCCCATCCTCTCCCGCAAAGCAGACAGGTGGAAGAGTCTGCAGAGCAAACAAGCTTCCACCGACGCAGTTTTGCACGAGGGGTTTCGGTGGAAACATTTCCAACTTGCAGGATCCAATAAGAGCAAGAAAACCGTGTCCGGCGCTTGCTCAACCGTGTCCCAGCACGTGCTCAAACCGTGTCCGGCGCTTGCCTCCACCTCAGGAATTCACAACCCCGCATTTCAGGCGCTCATCCCTGTGCCTCCCTCTCTGCCCAGCCTCTTCCTCCTCAATGCAGGAGCCAAATGATACCACACTGGCCTCCCTAAACGTCACTTGCACTTATCCAAGCTGGAATTAGACCAGGATGCTACTACTTCCTCCTGCAAAAAAACACCACATGATTCCCAACGGATGCAACTAATCAAACTCCCACATCTATCCATGGAATATAAAAGGCCCTGGGAGAAAACGGATGGATCAAGTAGCTAAAAAAGAAGAAAGCCACATTCCCAACTACGAAGGTCAATAGAGATCTTGAGGTTGAAATTAAAACCTTGGGCTAAGTCCAGCAGGGATAAAACACTTTCATTCTGCAGAACCACAGTGATTTTTGTTATTATTATTATTATTATTATTGCAGCAGTAACATTAAAGTAGCAAACACCCGGGAGCAATGTCACACACCAAGTTTTGCATGATAAGTGGAGGTGAGAGGCAGCAGGAGGAGTGCCAGGCCCCAGCTGGGCCCAGGAGATGGGTCACGATGGGCTGTTAACATCGGCTTGGGAGCGCAAGTAACATTCGCACGGGGAAAAAAAGAACAAACCGGTAAATAACGAAATAAATGGGACCGATTACAAGGCAACATTAACAACTCTATAGCCGAGAAGACCCTTCGAAAGCAGGGGGCCTGGTAAAACCCCACTATTTAGCTTTTCCTTCAACAAAACTTAATGAATTATTCACAACCCCCCCAAGTCCCTGTGTTATAGAGGCAGCGACACCTGATTATTTCCTCTGCAGATTGAGCATCTCCCCCAAGTCACCTGAGCAATCTGGAAGCCTCTCAAAATTCTGCTGCTAAATCACCAGAAAAAGCACAAGATGGGCCATAAAAAGGAAACCTTACATTTTTCCGCCCTTCCTTGGCTTTGCGGGCTGTTGAGACAGTCTCTTTGCACATACTGCCACCATTTCACCCCGGTACGTTTAAGGAATATTCCCTAAAACCGCTTGGTATGAGCATATTACCACTTCAAAACAAAAGAACACAAAGGCCCACGTTCTCAGCTCTCAAAGCTATTTGGGCTCAAAACCACTTCACTCTGCAGAACCAGTAACCTACTTTCGCTTTGAATACACCGCTCGCCACCCTCAAGGGACCCGCAGGCTTCCCGCGAGATTATTTAAGTGCGGAACAGCTGCCGGAGCAACGTCCCCCTGGCCCGTCTGACACAAACAAGGCGCTAGCGGTTCGGAGGCTGCCCAAATCCTACAATGCAACCCGTTTTTCTTAACTCCCTGCCCCTAAGAAGGTCTTTTGGGATGGTTTTTGCACGCGAATCTACTTTTTCCAAAGCTGCTGCATGACTCGGGCTCACAGAGCGGCACCCAGCCCTTAATTAAAGCAATACAGGCTCTAATTAAAACGCCAAGAGGCTACCCGGTTCCAGGTAAATTTGCAGCAGAGTAGATGTTAAACTTTGAGGAATAACTGCATTATGAGCACAAAGCGAAGGGCTGACGTCCGTGCAACACTGAGTAATGTGAGATCCTACAAGAACGGTATGCGAGCCGATGAATATGAAAGGCTCAAACCCAGCGCGAAAGTGCAGACAACGTGCAGCCGAACGAGTGGGTGGAGGAAGCCTGTGCGTGTGGGAGCTGCGCTGCACACGCGGCTTTCGCTGCTTCTAAAGAAAAACCACTTTTCTTCGCGTTATCCGAACTAAAAATAGAACCAGTTTTCTAGCAAGAAGCACTAAAACAATGACCTCCCCCAGCTCCGATCCAGCAGATGCTGTCGAATCAACAGGGACTGGGCGCAACACACCCAGAAGTTAATGGCTTAAATGATGTCCTTGGTTAATAAGAGGGACAAGTTGAAATGAGGGAGTCTGGAATTGCAGCTCGAGGTCCGTGGCTGCACCCGGAGCTGTTCATCCCTCCTGTCCTGGCGCTTCCCTCTTCCCAAACTTCACTTCTCATCTCCTTAGCCCCTTTAATTGCAAAAGTTACCACGAGGAGCTCTGCAAACCGACGGACAAGGGATGGATTCACTAGGCTCCAGGTTGGCGAGCCGAGGAGAACGCTGCGGCCACGAGCCCGACTCGGCTGCAGGCACAAAGGCAGCACCTTGCTTTCTTGGTTAACATGGGCACGTTCCTCCCGCCCTTCCTGGAGAGCTATAAGGGCTAGAAAACTACTTAAAAATAAATCCATGCCCAAATTCACACACCCGTGGCATTTGCTTGGGTAGTTTTTATGTATGCCCGAAGGAAAAAGAGGAGGAAAGGTAATGGGGTGCTGCACCCCACCTACCTCCTGCACAAAAAGGAAATACTACGAAGAAGGAAAACATAGAAAAATGCAATAGCCAATGTCCTGCATTAAGATTGCAATGGCTTATTCACCATCTACAGTTCTTTTCCTTCTTTGCTACAATACAGCCTGGCACGACAGAAACGGGACGTCATTTTAGCTGTAAGCCACCTGCACTGGACTCCCTTTCCTGCCTGGCACAGTAAGAAGTGGGTTCAACCTCAATACAGCTCCAAGCCACCAAGCCAAATTATTCTCCAAAAAGCAGAGCCCTAACACGTAGGGTAATCCGGGTCTCCAGGAACACCGCGGCACTCAAATAATGCGCGTGGCAGAGCATGCAGGTGCATCACAATTATCTACACACATCCCTCGCAGCACGGGAGCCGCTCTGCAAACACACAGCAGCCCCCAAGATCTGATTTTTCTCCCCTCTTCAGTTTAGAAACAGAAAATTCTCAGTCTAACAACAACTTTTCAGCAACACAATCAAGAGGCATTGTGCGGCATGAATGGGTTTCCACCCTGCCATCGAGCCATAAAGCCCGCTATATGCTACACTGAGCTGGAGGGGAGAGTTTCAAAGAAATGATTATCTCGCAGTGTGCAATTTTATTCTCCATAAAACAAGATTTCTCTGCAGCTACAACTAGGAAAGCACCACTCACAATTAAGAAAAAAAAAAAATGACTGCCTTATAATTAAAGGCAATGGTATTCTGTGTATGCATTAACAATTTGAGGTCGTTAAGGATCCTGGATGTCTTTTGGTTGGAAGCTACAATTCAGCGGCTGGGTTAAGTCCTGGGGCAAACAGATTTGCATGCAGTTTACAAGCAGTGAAACAGCCATGTGTATAAATAAACCATTTACATTATTTAAGATACGATTTCCAATTAGTCAAGTATTTGTTGAAGAACCTGCCTTCAGAACAGGAGTAAGGCAGTGGTAGCAGGTTGAAAGGGCTTTCATTTAACACAGATCCAGCATTACGTCAGGATATTCCGTATATTCTGACTGGATATTCTAGGATATTCTGACCAGAAAGCAATTTTCTACCTGAAATTAGAGACAGATTCCTAAAGTCCGGATCAAAGTGAACTCCTTAAGCAGAAATTTCTAGTAGAGCTGAACTCTGAACACAGCTCAGCGCTTTCCAAATGGTAAGGAGCAAAGTAAAACACTTCCACACCTCTCGGTCACCTATTAGTCTGTGTTTATTTGGAAAGGTTGATAAGAGAAGGCATCATTCTGATGGCTGGAAACCTAGAGGTAAATGGGAGGGTGCTTTTTTTCACCCAGCCCTTCTATTAATTTCTTGCTTACCAAATTATACTAATTGCTTTTACCTCTTAATGGATTTTCAGGCCTTGATTTCTTCAGTACACACGGTGGAAAGAAAAGGACATGCTTCAGATAAACGCGTCTCTTGATGCATTTCACAGATACAACACAGCCTTAGTTACTCTACCGAACACAACCCAGTTTTGCGGTATTTTTCCTAAAAATAACAAAACCTTACGGATTTCTCACTGCAGCTCAGCACTATGAAACCCTTAAGCAACAAGGCTGCTTTTTCTGGGAATTCTGAATAGCCGTTTATGAAGAAAGTCCTGTGGATGCTGCTTGAAACTACACAGAGGTCGGCTACGAAAGCTGCAGCCACTGATATTTCAATGCATGAGCAATATTTCAGAGCATATCAGAAAAGAGTTTCAACACGCAGGGTCTGCAGAACAGGTGCATGAAACAGAATCGTGCCGGCCACAGCGAGGCTCAATTAGAGGCCAAACGCATCTGGTACAAGTTACATCATGCCAGCGATCGGGACGATAATACAAGAGGGAATTATTTATATCAACATACAATCACTCCTTTCTTGTGCATCTCAGCTGCTTTATGGGCAAAAAAAACCCTGAAAATATGTTCTTAAGTGGCGAAGTTCTCTTTTAAGACAGAGCCACAGCCAGGAGGTCTTCCCGGCTTTTGCATTTCTATGGAGAAGTACTTAAGGTCGCCTTTGCCGGGGAAAAGCGGGATGAAAAGGCTGAATGGAACCAAGAGCCCGTTCTGTTATCTGCTGGGTGGCACGGGACAGCTTGTAATACCCACCTAAGAGATGGTATCTCTTCTAGGTTCAACGCTTGGAAGAGCTAGCCACAAAGGCAGAGAGGAGTAATCCTATCTACTGTATCAGAAAGCCAATTTTGTGCAGCTGACACCAACGTTGGGAACAGTCTATCGTGGCCAGATGATTTTCAGAAAGAGCATTCGCAATCAAATTCCAGAAACTGTTCTGTGACAATAGAATAATGCTCTTTTTTTTTTCCCCCCACAGCGAGAAAAAAAAAAAAAAAAAAAAAAAAAAAAAAAAAAAAAAAAAGAATATAAAAAAATAAAAAAAAAAAAAAAAAAAAAAAAAAAAAGACTTGAAAAACAGATTTTCCCATCAATTCACACAAGAGCTTGGATATCAGATGGTCCGTAGCACTGAGACTTGTATTTTGGTGAAATTTGGTGCATTTGGGCATCTCTGTCTCAAATGGATTAGTCGTGGCACAGCTACGCCAAGCAATACACACATCAAAACACCGACGACCCTGGCAGGAACTGGAAATATTGCAGGGAGGCTTGGCAGGGAAACAAAACACTGGGAATGAATAAATCGTGTCCCGTTCTCCAAGTAAAGGCCTGGGCCCGAAGCTCGTTTAAGGGCTACGAAGGCTTGAGTGCAGGATCCAGACTCTCCCAGCTTCCAGTTATTTTTCTTGACAATTCCTAAAATAATCTGTGTGAGGGATCCTGCTAACTCAGCAGGCGACATATTTTCACTGTATGGAGATGGCTATTTGCCTGTACGTATTTAACATCCTCACGGAAAAAGGAATACAGACCATTTTTCTAATTCCAGAAAAAGCCTTCGATAAAATCCTGCAGCTAAAACAGCAAGATTAGGATAAAGAATCTTCAGAAAACAAAACAAAACCCCCACACTTAAGGCTTTTTCTCTCCCCGTTTCTTAAGATTAATTATTTGGCTGAATCTAGAAAGCTGTTGAGAGACAAAGGCTTTCGAAACCAGTGCTTTCCAGAACTGGAAATCTGGATTTTTTTCAAGCATTTTCTCCACAGAAAATAGTCTAAGACGTTGCCATTGCAGAATTCAGCAGTATTATAATCCCTTGGCTTTTGCAATAAGCGGGAGGTTTTCTATTGGCTATGAAATTAGCTTCAGATACGACAGCCATAAACCCCAACATTTTATTTTACTAGGTGAAACCATTGTGAAATAAGTTCCAGTGCACCTCATGTACTTCCATTAAAAGCCTAAGCCTCTCCTCCTGTCTCAGCCGTGTTCAGCAAACAGCAGAAGGTATCGCTCACAGTTAAATAGTTGCAAGTGAACAGGAAAGCTCCTCGTGCCCAAATCCATTTTGTCACATCTTGTTTCTTTACAATACCGAAATCTGAAAGCAGGAGTCAAACGTGAGCGGGTGGTTATCGCTCAGCATGCCCATGCAAACACCTAGCTTCCACATTAATTAGCCTGCCGTAATTGCCTGATACCTTAAAGACAAATATACCTTAAAGACAAATATACGAAGAAAAAAAAAATAAAAGCTTTGTATGTGGTATTAATATTTATGAGATTGCATTAACAGATTATCTGTCCCTTCAAATTTGTACATTCATCAAAACACATGGCAGGAGTTGGAAGAACGACCCACTGGCTCAGGACTAAAGCACAACTGTTTTGCCCATTAGCCTGCTCCTTTCTCCAAACCCCCTTTTTTTGCTCTTTTCTGTTCAGAAGCAAGGCTCCTCTCTCCAAACGCCTGCTTCAAGCAGGATCTGCCTGCGCTTCTGGAAGACTAGTAGAAACAGCCCTAAGATTTTAAACTGCTCATTTATTTCCATGGATGCCTGCAATGACACTTTCTACTAAACATGACTAACTTGCTGTAAATGATTGCACTAACAATATATAGCCTCCATAAGGCCGAATGAAAACACAGAGGAAACCTGGCATCGAAGATCTGTACTTCTGTTTTCCAAAGCTAACATTTCTCCTCCTAGGAAGCGAGGGGCAGAAAAAGGGCAGTGGATGTGGAGCTGTGTCTTTGCATACGTACACAGGGATCAGTTGAGAGATGGAGAAAAAAACACAAACAGCCGGTCCACAAAACAATATTTGCAGGTATAACATATATACAAGACTGCTAAATATTTTGGAACTTGGTAGAGTGTGGAATGTAGCAGAGGAAAAAAAAAGGTTTAAAGAGGAAAATCTTCCTAGGCTTCATAGAAGTGTGAGTTGGATCTCTCTAAAAAAAGTTTGTTCTTCTCACATCATTGGAATGTGCTTACAGATATGTTCAAAATCCTCTCCATTTTTCATCTACAGTTCTTTGCCCACTAGGTAACTTTGAGAACAGCAACAAGTTTCTAGGAACCCCCCCTTAGCACCAAAAGCCCTCACAGCAGATGCCCAACTCGCTGCTCTCACGCTGGTAAATCCTGAGCTCATGGAGGATGAGCAGAAAAAAAATTCCTTTCCTTACCTGGGCTTCACCCAATGGCTCCGTCTCTCTGACTGCTCACTGCATTTGCCTGGAGCTTTAGTTTTACAGCTGCTAGCAGCTCTTCAGCTCCTAACAATCACTAAACAGCGCTCAGATCAGCTCTGCCCAACCTGTGGTTAACAGGAAGACAAAAGAACGAAGCACCAGCAGCACCAGAGCCTGGAATTATTACCCAGAAGCTGAAGTAACCTTGTGTTGACAAAGTCTGAATGTGACACTGTTGCAGCTACCCCTCTGTACCCGTGTCTCCCTGCACAATGTCGCAATGCTCCTGTAAACCCCAAATAACCACTCTACGCAGTAGCTTATACCACGAATCACTGCTTGGACCTACTGGATGTTCTCAAACATTAGAGTTTGCTTTAAAGATGCCACATAAACTTTTGAAAATGAAAAAGAAAAAAAAAAAAAGTCTTCCTTTGATAGTATGTATGTAATTTAACAGAGGGCACTTTGCAAAGTGCTGACACGCAGCAGCTTCCAAGAAATGCTATCCAAATAACAACACCTCACCAGAAGCCACTACTTGCCCAAATTCTGCCTTTGCAGGGAGCAACTAGGCTGAGGGAGACTAAGCTTAGGTGCAGAGACCTAAATCTCTGCAGCCTTTCTGCACTCACCAGACTGCGTGATCCTGACCCACCCCTGCACCTCCACGGTGGCTCATCCCAGCCCGCCGCGCATTTCACAGATGCAGTTCTTAAAAGCAAAAGCAAACTCTCCCCACTGATACGGCACACTGTCTTCCCATCTCTCCACCTACTAATTCATTATACATCTACGGACACTTTATCTTTGGTCTGTATTTGAATTCCTTCCTGGGTAAAGTGAGGATAATAATCAGTTAAGGCCCAAGTTATTTGTTCAATTTAATCTGATCTAATTCCATGTGGTGGCCAGGGAGGAAATGCTCCTTCCCTATTTATGTGCCAGCACTGGCATTCCTGGCGTTGCATGGAGCTGCCTTGAGAAATCAGTCTGCCTGAAGAGTAATCTTTTCCTTGGGATTAATTCTCAGCTGGACCAGTTCTCTGAACCAGCTCCCTGAACGCTACTGCCTGTTACGGGATTTGGCTTCTTGAAATTCTTCCTTCCTTGGTCTACAGGTATATTCCAACTTCCGTAAGAAGGCAATGCAAGAGAACCAGAAGCAGGACAACAGTTTGCAGAACAAACCTGAACAAGACACTGAAGAATGCAGGTTGAAAAGAATCTCAATGGTGTTTCTTTTTCACCTACAAATGAAGACTGAAAAGAAGGAAAGTATCCACTAAATGGCAGAGATGTTTAACTTCACCTTATCATCTGGATTTGAAGGGCTGGGAGTGCGGGAGAAGACCAGTCCATGTGCACAGGACAGATGGTGTTAATGATCTCGTAACACTGTAAGGAGGCTGGGCAATTTAGCAAAGATTCGTAGAATACAGGTGACTTTCCCAAGAAATCTGCAGGTTAAAGGAAGAGCATGACACAAATCGCAAAGGGAAGAAAAATAAAAAAAGAGAGAAAAACAGACTGGTCTAAGAAAGAAGTTCAGGGAAGACAGTATAAAATATGTTAGTTTTATTTATTTATTTTAAGAAAGAGGATAAGATATAGGGATACCAAATCGGAAAACAAAAAGAAATTAGGAGCTATAATAGGAAAGCAGAACTGGAAGGAGTTTAGAGAGGTACAACTGAAAGCAGAACAACACAACAAGGCATGTGTGTGTTAAAACAAAAATGCCTGGCAAAAATTTGCCCCTAAACTCAGCACGTAATTTTTCTCAGGCCTTAGAACTGTAGTCAGCACTGCGTTTCACTCCGAGATTTTGGCCTGCAGCTAGTAAGTGTGAAATGAATGATTCAAGACGCACGTATCGCAATAAAGCGAACTAAGAGATTCCCAGCAGCCATTTTCACTATGATACGACACGGGTGATGACGATTTATTAGGATACATTCCAGCCTCAGCCGAAGACCTCAGAAGTCACCTCGATACCCCACAACTGATATATTCATAATGTCAAACCTACCAGCCTCACAGAGCATTAAGCAGCAATCCCAATGCAAGTCCATAAAAAGTGACACGCAATGAAACACTGGAAATCCAAGCAGGATGTCACTGTAGCTGTGTGTGACTGACAGTATCCGCTATAGGCTACTGGACGAATTTAGAGCAATCAGGCTTTTAGTTAGAAATAATCTGCCTTCTACCATTAAAATGCAGTTGTCACCGTATGTAATTTGTTTCCAGACAGCACTATTAAGACACATTCCATAATTCCCCTTTCATCACATAAGGGCTAAAAAGGCTTAAACAAGCCTAACTCGCGAGCGAGCGCCGAGTTCAGAGCAGATTTTCTCTGTGCCGCACGGCTGGCGAGCCGTCGGAAAGCAAAGTTCTGCTCTGCCTTCTGCACCTGCGAGCTTCAGCTACGCTCCAAGTCAAATATTTGCAGCGCTTTTTTTTTTTTTTGTGTACAGCACTCCCATAAAAGAAGGTATGTGGATCAATGGATGCTTGTCCGTAAATTTTCCACTACAAAACTTGCTGCCTGTAAAAAACAAAAAGCACCGACTCTATCCTACCAGGCCATCTGCCCTCGTAGCGGTACCACAAATATCCCTCCAAAATTCCAGCTGGAAAACTTTCCATTTGCTGTTATTTAGTATCTGGGACAGGATGAAATGGCTTCACAGGTCTCATCTCCACCATTACTACGGTATCCTCGAGCGGGCTCACTCTCCAGCACACTTGCCTTTCACGGTGTCTCTAAAAATCACTTTTCCACTACCAGAATCAAGTCTCAAAACTTCAAAATACACAAACAAGGGAGCAATATAGCACAGAAGTGCTGGTAGTTGCTTAGCATAGCTAAACGTTTCTCCTGAGTGAAAACTACCAGTCTGAAACCTCCTCAGGGAAGGGTGTCTGAAAGTGTCAAGGAAACTAATGCAAGCTGCTTGTGTTAATGAGTTTAAGCTGCTGGCACCAGAGCTACGGCCAAGAGTTTCGCTCCCCATGCAATTGTTTTCCAGGAGGGAGGAGCAATTAAAAAAAACCAAAAAAAACAGCAATTTAAGATCACTTGGAAAAATTAAGCGCATGCAAAGCTAATTTGAAAATTAGGTCCGACAAGTTTAAGTCGTGAGATATGTTTGAACTGAACTCGGAAAATTTCTTTGTTTTGTTTTTTTACTAGTTTCGTGATTTACACAGATTTTACTTGAGAGCTATAAGCAAACCCCACCCGTCTCCCCAAATACTGGAAACAAAGATCCTGAAAATGCCTAAAATGGTATATAACTTTACTCATAATAATTGACTTAAAAGGATATGGGCTTTAACAGTCTGCAACTTCAAGAACAAGTTCTATTTTAATTAGAAGTGTTCTTAAAGATATAAAATTTGCCAGTTACAGACAAAAACATCCTTCTTTGACAACAGAGAATACTTTCTCAAGACTTTCAAGGGCACTGAAGCAGTTGCTAAAAAGTTCATATACGGGTAAGCCTAGCATTTATAAAGGAAGCATTTGGAAATAAGGTACCTACAGAAAGAACAGTAGTTTAGGAGCATCCTTTGCAATAATAATAATAATACGGTCTTGTAGAGAACATTTTCAAAATAATTCAGCCATGCTCAACGTATTAAGGACGGTATCATCTGAAGACAGTATCTCCCTATCAACTGTGTTAATATTTAGAGTGCCTACCCTCTGGTTAATAAAGTGACCTCACATTAAATAACCACAAATTTTTGACCTGCAAGGGGCCCCCTGCTAAACTTTAAGACTCTAAAAAGACAGAAAGCAAGGAATCAGCAAAACATAAATTAAAAATGTTTTCCAGAAAAGTCACGCACTTTTAAAATTTACTTCGTTTTGCACTTGGAAGCCAAGACCTGGATCACATCGGGACACGCTGTTTTGCAGCAGAACACACTGTAGCACGATCAGCTGCTTCATACTGCAGGAATTCAACCAAGGGAATGGTTTTAATACAGTAATGAAGCACAGATCCAGGTTTTGACAGAACCTATCAATCTTCTCAATTGGTTTGCACTTTCTTCCAATTATGTTTGTCTTTTTTTGTTGGGTGAAAAAGAAATCTATTCTTTGATAAGGCGTATTGTAGCGTGCTGCGTGGAAATAGGTCACTGATGACAGATAGTTTTGCAATCACCTTGAACACAGCCATGCCTATCTCATAAACACTATCGGTACACCCACCACGCTTCCATTAGGCACCAAGGGAGAAAACACGGGATCAAAACGATGGATGGGAGCTTGTTGACTGAAAATCTCCCTGAAATCTAGTTGCACAAAGTCAAAGGACTCTTCCCGAGTCCTTCTTGTATGGGCATCCCACCTCGCAGGTGGGACGGCACTGTATAAAGTATATTCAACGTATAAATATCCCACAAGCAATTTCTTGTGTACCTAAATTCCGTCTTGAGATGCAACTGCATATCCCAATCTGAATATTCCCATTCTATTACCCTAGCAATGAGAGCAAAAACAGAACCTGGTATCTTGCACTCGCAACAAAACCTGACAAACTGCTTTTGTAACTTAGCTCGTATATAACTATTTATACAAAACTGCTAGGAACTCGGTCTTGAGGAAACAGCAGCCAAAGATGTTCTCTATCAGCATTAAACAATATAATCAATAAAGTCCTCTACATCAAATCAACAAGAACCTATAACGCCACCCAAATGCTTGGATCATGTAAATATTTTGCTATACCACCAATTACACTCCCCAAAACATTTACTATTTTTTCCAAATAAAACAGAGCTTGGTTACCACAAATAAACGCTGCAGTACCTCTGAACACTCGCTTCCTCAAGTACTAGTTACAATTATAAATAAAACCTCAAGTCCTCAACCTCCTGTCACATACAGCAGCTTAGGCATAAAAGCGAGAAGCTTCCTAATTTTTCACTGGGCTTTCAAGCGTACGCTCTGCCTGGCACAGCTTTCCAAATGCCTGTCTCCCAAGCCACATTCGCACTGCGAGTTTGGGCTGCATCTCCACTTGCCTACGGACACCTGCATCCCGACGCCGGCCGCTCGCGGCTCCTCTTTCATTCCGCACCACAAGCGCTGGATACACATCCCAAGCGCCGGATACAGTGGCAGAAAGCACAAAAACAAAGCGTATCTTAAGGCACAGGTAAAAGGATGTTGTAGACGGGCACTGCTGATGATGCTCAACCTATGTAAAGGGGGTAAATTTTGCAATTGTGAGGCATTTGATGCTTTTTAAGCCCAGCTTTCCGCGGAGCCGGGGACGCCGCCGGAACAATACGGCTCCGGTCATGCCCCGGCGAGGATGAAGAGGCGCCTTCCTCGCGGGACCCCCGCGCCGCGGGACACGCCGAGGCGCTCCCACGGAGCCCTGCAGCCCGGCCGGGGGCTAAGGGGGGAAACGAGGGCTTCGTAAGGAAACGCATCGCTACAGAACCAGCCGCCGGGAACCCCGAAATACCCGCGGGAGCGGCGCCACGGGCGGCCGGCCGCCATCCCAGGGGGGAGGCAGCCCCCGACGCGCAGCGGGACCCAGGGGGACGTCACCTCCGCACTCCGCGGTGGCGACCCCCTCCCCAGAAGCACTTAGGGCCCAGGGGCGGCGGGTCCCCCGCGCGTGGCGGTGCCCCCGGAGCCCCCGCGGCTGGGGCACGGCCAAGCCGGCGGGGTCGGGGGGCTCCTCGCTCCTGAGGTGCGTTTTGGGGTGACTCCCCCCTCGCTGCTCGGCCGGCTCCCCCCGGGCAGGTGTCTCGGCCCCCTCCTCCCTCCGCGGCCCCCCAACCGGGGGGACCCCCCAACCCCAGGTGAGGGGAAGGGGGGACGGGGCCAGGCCCGATCCTGCCCCCCCGCCCCACCAAACACGGCCCGGGCTCAACCCCCGCCGCCCGCCCCCGGGCTGGGCCTAGCGCGGCGCCGCGGCCGCCAGGCCC